>JAIPRN010000667.1:0-71310 GCA_025469175.1 Geopemphigus sp. TES_GeoC_2020
GCGAGTACTTTATTTAGACCGCTCGGTTCGACATTTAGCGCGCAACTGGTAACAGTACCAGGTATGAGTCGGGAAGTCACAATTATTTCTTTATCTATAAACACGATAACATTTAGTACGTGACACTAAGAAAAAAAACACCTATATTATTCGTATGAATTTTGTATGGATGGTTTTGCACGGAATATAACGTAGTTAATATTAAGTTTCATAAGGAACCTCAGTTAAATAAAATGTCATGAGCCAAAGTAAAACAACCAAACGAATAAATATTTACTGTGGGCAAATGAAGTTTACCAACAAATTCTGACACTAAAAGTAATCTTTATGCTTACGAATAAGTTACAAAATGATAGATTGTTTAAAGTTGAACAAAAAAATAAACAGTATAAATATAACCATGACTCTATGACATTCTTCAGAAAAAATATCTATTGTATTTACTTCCTTATCACTTTTGCTTCAACAAGTAACGAACAACGTCTGTTTACGTTTATAATAATCACTACGTATTTTAAAGTTCAAGGCACTAACTTTCAAAGGAACAATATGACTCGCGATTTAAAAGTTTAAATTTTGTTATTTAATAAATAACAAAAAATTAAATATACTTATGAAGGATTTAAAGATCTTTTAATTTTAATTAAAAATAGTCCAAACAGTCAGAATCATTAAAATTTTAAAAATAGCTCCCAAATAACAATAAACATTGTATATTTAAAACGTGAATATAGAACGTCCAAAATATGATAAGATACAATTACAATAACTTCGAAGCTACAAAATATCAATAGAACACGCCTTTTAAAAGTGTATATTGTGTTTTTTCGTCGAAAATACAATATGAGTAAACAATAAATATAATGTTTCGTTTCATAAACAATTGTATCTACACCTTCTGCCATCAAGTAAAGGTTGTCGAGGCAACACAATTTGTAACGAACTCCTTTTATTCTAATAACGTCTGTGAAAACGATAGTTGATGTCAAAAGTTATTTTTAAAAGTTTTCCCAAACACTTAATACAAGTTCTCAAATTTTTTTCGGTAAAATAAATGTTTTTTTCTCCAAATACCGTCAAGTCCATTGAACACACACTCGAACGATATTGTAATAGCGCAAATATATTTTGCCGCTGTACCATGAAATATAAACAACACCCAGTAAAGTGTCACACTGCACTATAGAAACTTCCGTAGAAATACTCCGAAGCCTTTACAATCCAATCAGATGTCTAACCTCGCATCAATCACTATCCGTGATAACCCACCCAATAGCCTTAAAAGGAAACGTCCACGGGATATCTTTTAGGAATTACAACTTCTATGTCAATATAGAAACCTTTTAGAATATTCAATTTTCACTTTGATGCATACAGTATCAATAATCGTGTTGTTCGATATTGGTTCAGTAGTGTTTGTAAATTGTTTTCCAAATTCTACTTTTTATATTGTTAACGCGTGAATAAAAATTCTAAATTACAGACGTAAGTACTGTGATACAGAAGGCTCCAAAATATAAGGTAGTTTGAAATTTTCAAAGTGCCCAACAACTGGTAAAAAAATCAATAGAGTATATATATCCAGGAAAGTATTTAAAGCGGTGAATAAAATATGGTAACCTCGATTAATTCAATTTTTATATTTATATTGTAAACCAGTCGTCTTGATTATAAATGATTATTTATTAAAAATAATACGTAATTGTAAATAATGAATACATTGCAATCTTATCGATTGTTATTGACAATTTTTACAAATGTTTAACAATTTTAACGAAAATGTGTTTTATTACCATATTTAATAATTTATAAATCGAATAATAGAAACAATAAAAATTCACTGTGATAAAATTAAGTAAGATAAATTACTTTTTATAGGAAAAAATAATACAAATATATATATATATATACACATATTCATATACATATTACGTCTTATTCGAGAGTCTTCACCAAATTTGAAATTTGTAGGTCTAATAGTATACAAATAATGTTTAGTGAAAAGATTTTATATAATATAAATTGAAAAAATCACCACTTACTATATAATAAATCAAATTTGAAATAAAAAAAATTCTCTATATACTAAACAAATAAATTTATAATAACAAGATATAATCTAAAACTTATCCATAATAAAATTCAATCATGACACCGATTGTAACACCAATCTAATATTATATACTCACATCAGCAATGTTAATTTACTGTCATATAATAATGCGTTTATTCATAAACGAAGTTTTATCAAACTCCAAAATTAAAATTATCGAAAAAGAAATATAACTACGTACTAACTTAATTTATGCGACGAAATGCTATCCAAAATCGTTTTTTTATTATTAGTTTATTCTATACGAGACATTTTCATTTTAAATGGAATTCATTTATATATATATAATTACACTTTACGTATTAATGTATATATTTTTCTCAAATTATTACTCCAGTAAAACGTTTAAAGCGTTAACATATTAAATTGAAAATAAACCGTTTAAATATTTAAAAAAATATGTTTTATACAATTGTTTTTTATAAAATGTTTTACACTGAAACTCTACTGAACATCCCAAAAAACCCAATTTTATTCTAATTCCGCTTATTACATGCAGATCTTTAACAATAATATATTAAGTATTTAATATCGCACTACTTGATATTGAATGACGTAAAATATAATATATTCAATGAACAAATAAATAACAATGATATAATATTGGGAACTACAATACATTCCGAGTCCAAGACGAATTCTTTTAGAAATATTTTCTGTTAATTTAGGTATTTATATACCTTATTCCGTTGTATAATATTTTACGAACAACTTTTAAAAGAAACTTATTTTTAGCATTGTTTCTAATTCTAAATGAAATAAATTGTATTGTTATATTTATAACATATTATTTTGTACGAAATTACTCCAAGTGATTCAAATAAACTCCTTCAGACATATATTAAAATTGACTTTAAAGTTTCTTCTGAGAAACAGTCATTTAAATTGGACACAAACAGATAAGTATGAGTTTGTTTTGTAATAACAAACTTTCTTTATCTCATATAAAAACCATAACGGGGACGCATTAGCGAACACTGAAATAGCCGTAATGGACGTCTTTTGTCATCAATTTTATCTATTAATGTAACACTACTAAAATTTCTTCGAAACTTCCTATTCAGTGTGGTAAATTAATCGATAATATGTTTTGTATACCTTGTAGTAGATAAAATACATACATATATGTTATCAAAAGCGGTCAAATGGAGATTTAAGACGAAGGTGGCCGACCCCAAGTAGAGGGAATAAAGGCGAAGATGATGATGATATGCTATCAATAGCGATGTCGTCGGATCATCTAAATAAAATAAATATATGATATCACATTTAGGTTGAACGCGTATCGATTTAGCGTTTTAAAAAATTTCGAGGAGTAAGGTCACACATAGAATCAAACATAATATAATTATGTATACATTTCAACGCGTTAACGACAAAAGTTAAAATACATCGTCACATAAACTCATATCCGCGAGATACATTTATCTTTTCGGGATGCTCGGTGTTAAATTAATTAAATTCAATACACAATCTATTTGTGACGTTGCATAAAATGCGCCTACAACTATTATCGTTCTAATATTGAAAATTTCAGTAGTCTAATATTTAAAACAGCCTATAATCGTTATTTGACGCTTCTCACAAATCATCAAAATTCCATAAAACTCAGTGCACGTTAACATACATCATGACCATATTATATTACGTTTAACAATAATAAACCCTAACAAAAACTCCTATTAATGTAATACGAGTACTGGCTTAAATACAAAGAAAAATCCCACAGCGACTATACAACTTAATCTGTGACATATGACATTGCTGTTCTACCAGCATTTTATGTCAACCGATTAACGATAACAAAATGAAAAATATTTTATACACTAAACCACGGCGTATAGAAACTATTACAATAAAATAAAAAACCCGGGAAGTGTTAGCCATTAAGTGTGATAAATAAATATATCTACCATATTACTAAGTACTAGTGGAAATTTTCGGTACCAGACTTGTACGTATATAATGTAACTTAACTACATTTCAAATAATATATATGTAGGTATAATTTTAGGTGACTATTTTGACAATCACCTTATTTAATCGTTATTAATATAATTTTTACAAGCAAATTATGTACAGTATTTACAATTACATGTTTATACACATTCTGAATGAATCGAAGTGTGTGGATGTGTTTTTTTCAATTAAAAAAGTACTTAGTTGATCAAGATCTGCGTTACAGTCAGTTAACAAGTTGTATCTACTTGTAATCGGTACATTTTTTGACACGTTTTTTAATTTTTCCAGTAGTTTCCTTAAGTGACAGAAAAAATTACCGAAATTTTGCATTAAGTCACTAAAATAGTTACATTAAACACGGGATATTTTTGGTATTTTTATGACCTCAAAATACAACACAAGATTAGACGCGTATAATAGCTTAACAATATTTATCATATCCCTTAAATGTAACAAAATTAAAACAGCATTCAAAACTTATTTTTTATATACAACTCTAAAATCTCTGACTAAGTAACTTGCTTGATCCAAAATTCACAGCTCAATCCCTATAGGTTATATATAACTTTTGGACTATTACCACCAAGAATATCTTAATATTTCATTTGTACAAATCTTAAACTACAATATCATTGAATCCCTAAGGCCAGGCCCCTTTTCATAATATCAAATTGTTATTCATATCACCTTTCTCCTGTATCTAATTTCATTTTACATTTTTTATAGTCCTTAAACTCATATATACTAATAATGAAAACGTGATGAATTCTTTGGATTCCAATTAAAATAGGTTTCTATCCACTATTTTGATTTTAACTTACCTTTTCTTCTTCTTGTCCCTATATTCTTCCTTTTATTTTCCCTTAACATTGGTTTTATAATCTTTCTATTTCTCATAAATAGTTTTACGTTCTCCCGTCTTCGTTATTGTTTAATCATTTCTCTGCACATTTCTTCTGTCTGTCTTTAATTGAGTCTTCTTATTGTTCCCTCCAAAAATATTACTTTCTTCATCATTTCCATTAACTTAACGATTTATCTATGCAAAAACAACTCGCTAACCTTTTACAATCCAATCTTTCACTGTTCATTTATTTTCCAATAATCTATAATATTCCTTACCAAATCTATTATCAATTTCTTTCTGTCAGAATGTTTATTACTACAATTTACTGTTTCTTACTTCTATAGTAATTTTTTGTTGTCTTTGTGGTAATTTTATTAATTACTATTAACTATTATTTAACTACATTTACTTAATGAATTTATTAAATGCCGTCATATTCTAATTATCTAATATAATAAAATCGCACTCCGACGTATATTTTATAATTATAATTATGATTGATAAAAAGTTATAATATCCCGTAGTTTTACCATTACACACTTACAATAAATTTTTATATGCCTTTTTTTTTACAATATACACCTTCAAGTCGTTGCACTGTTTATTCTCGTGAAAGGTTTCTAGCCGTTTACTTATACATATCAAACTTGCGAATTTATGACCTACGTCAAGGTAATTTTTAAAGGCAATTGTTACCGTTAAAATAATAGTATATTAAAATATATATATATATATATGTTATATTTATACGTATATTCTATCCGAATGTTAACAATGCGCGTACGTTCAAACTCGTCTCAGACGTAAGTCCGGTTTCGTGTGTATAAATAATAAGTTTTATCGTTACTTTTATTTTTATTACAGATGTGTGTCGTTTCTACAATCTACGACAGGTTCGGTTGTCCCTTTTTCTCCGCCGGAAACTTACTGGAAACGGCCGACGGACATACATTTACCTTTTATTGTCGTTAAACAAGATTAACAATATAAATAACAACGTGTTATTCGGGTTTCGCGCAACACGAATTTCCTTTTAAAAGTCGCAATAACATTTCGATGACATGCCAACAAAAATTTCAACTAAAACTAACATATCCAGTAAGTACCGTCGAAATTAACTATTATTACACTTTTACAACAATAGATTACTATTGAAATAACTCCGATGTAAATTTACTTTCAACTCAGCTTTTTAAAACTACGACAGAAAAATAGATTGAATAAATTAACATATCGTGGTAATTAGCCATAATTAATAATTCGTGAAAGTGGTATTATTTGTTTACTACCCGTTACTTTATTACCATTATTACTACTACCAATTTCTAATATGTTTTATATACCATTCTTTTTCGCGTAAACATCCGTTTGTACGTTATTTAAATGTGATTCATCTTGATTTTGAAACCTGAATAAGTATTCTACTTAAAGCTTGTATTAACATAATTTAGAACATTGGTTGTTTAATCAAGAATATTTTGAATTAATATAAACAGCATAGTCACACACTTAGTACAGTGTACAAGGCCATAAATACGATAAAATATTAATTTAAAGTTAATTATTAATTAATAACAATTAAATCACATTTAGCAGTTTTTCGTAATAATTTTTTGCTTCGCTTGTTAATTATTCTAAAATTAAAATTTACAAATAATTACTCTATTATTTAAATTTGGTATCAAGTAAAATAATGTTTTAATACCTACTTCTGTGTGTGTAAACTTTTTAAAAAGTTTATAAGATATAAAATATGCTGCACTAGTGACATATATATGCAAAATATGTTTAAAATATATGTCCTGCAAGTTAACATATTAACTTGCGTGTTCAGAATATGTCACAATATAAAACAAATAAATATAATACTTTATTATAATACTTTATTTTTCTTAAAATTATGTAATTTAATGCTTAAAATATATTTAATATTTGTACAATAAAAATGTTCGATCAACATCCAAATTATTGTTATAAATTATTGGTACAGTAATACATAATTAAATTTCAAAATTTTGCGGATCAAAATAAAATTACAAAACAATAAACAAATTGTCGATACATTTTTAACCCTAACCATATATTTTAAAATCGTTAATTTATTTTACTAGTAAATAAGGTAATAATTTTCGTCTTGTATTAAATATATTAATTTAGTAAAAATGTTAATAAAAATAAAATTATTTCTAAAAGAACCAAAACTTGTTTTTATTGCAAATACTTTTTAACATATAACATTTCGATACTTTTATGTACATATTTGTTTCTACACGTTCAGGGTGATAAATTCATTTCCGTATAAATTGCGAAAATAATTTATTTCTACTCAACGAACAATCATAAAACGTAATATAATTATAAGCATCGACGACATTGATAATAACAATTTCTTGAAAAATTTGATATCATTAAAAAAACGATAGTATGAACGAATAACATACCGACACATTTAAAACGACAATCGCGCAGACGGAGAAATCAATATGTTAACCTGTAATTATAATAAAGTAAACACGCCCATTGCATATTATTATAATACCCTCTACAACTTTTTCTTCTCCCGATGAGCGTCCGTCTCAGGCGTCACGCAATAACGTGCACGCCGTAGCAAAAAATACGATCTCTTCGATCGCTCAGGACGGCGTATTATTCATTCGTCACAATGTTCGCGACTCGTTTAACCGTTTTTTACTCGACTCTCGTCATCATCATCGTCGTTGCCGTTTCAAAAACCACTTCCGCCAATGAAGCTCACAACGTTTTGTCCGCCCATCTGTCTTCGGGTAAGTATAAATTCGTGGAAATATACGAAATTTTTGTATATTAAATTGATAACATGCAAATCCGCGACCACGCCGTGTTCGTGAATTTTTATAAGAACGAAGATTGTTTAATAATCTTTGTGCCACCGTGTTATTTTCGGATCTTAGATTTTATTTTATTTACTTCGTTTTTCCACCGAAACTTTACCTTCCTAAAATCGAACAATAACATTATCCGTAAAATCTTGGATAGTATCAAATCTTTCTTATCATTATTTGTGTTGTTAAAAGTGTATTTATAAAATATACAATTTATAAAAAAAATTCGTAAAATAAATATAAGTGATAAAATGATAAAAGAGGATATTGATGACAGATAAAAGAAATCCAGTGAAATATACTTTTTTAGTTCGCTACTTTTTATTTACTCTTGTGCGTATTTTCTTTTCTTTATTTAAAAATTAAGGTCTCTATATGATTTTATTCACTTTGTGCATATTTACCCAAACATCAACTCGAAAGGGTACAAACTATGATATTAAAAATATCGATACTTACAATTTATATCATTCTATTCTTCAAAGATATGTTAGTAGATTTACCTATTATTAAACGAATTTACATATAGCATTCAAAATAAAAGTAAACATAAAAAAATATTCTATAATAACCATAGTATAATAGATACAAGTAGATTTTACATTTTTGAATAATGACAATATACCAAATATACACGAAAAATGTATAAACTTCGCAAATTGCTTTAATCATCCACTAACAATTCCATTGCCAAAAATATGTTCACATTCTATAAGGATAAATAAATAAATTTTTAACTAATTATAGTCACTAGTAAAGTGAAATTCATCATTTTTATCTAATTATAGTCGCTAGTAAAGTGAAATCATTACCTTTAAGCAATAAATTTTCCTTCGTTTCAATTATGTTGATCTATCGATTCCTCCAGGTTCTTTGATAATATAGAAAAATATGTTTGCCTTTCATCATACATCGATGGACCAAGAAGCTTAAATTTTAATGTACTCATTTTTACCCACTACTTTAATTTGAAATTTCGATTAAAATCGCAACGTATTTTATTCGGCCAATTATATAATTCATTAACAACCTTTATTTAACCCGAATAACTTTCGTAAAAATTACTTAATTTATTTATCGATTATAAGCATAGTAGTCATAAATGGAAACAACTAGGTAAAAACGAGTGCCTCTTGTTAAATTTGTATACGCTTTCAAGATGTATATTGTGTGTTTATCTCAACAACAACGACACAAAAGTAAACTTGAAAAAATTTCCGAGCCTTATATCTATATCGAAACTTTTATTAAAAGGATTCTAATAAGAACTGAGTCGTTTACGAAATAATTGGTAAAAAACATTGTCTGCAATTTTAGATACAGTGTTGTCAATATATAAATTAAAGCATAAAGTATGGTTAAAAACAAAAGGTAGAAATGTTAATTGGTTAAAATTTAAAGTATGAGGAATTGAAAGGCTGGCATTTTACGAACGTTCAATGATATAACAGATCCCAATATTATTTATATTCTTAGACTATAAGTCCAAATAATAGTTAAAACTAGATCTCGTTAAATTTAACAGAAAATGTTTTATTAAATTGGCATAACCTCCCTCCCTCACCCCAATAACATCCGAAAATTTGTTAAATTATTAACAAAACTGTAGAGAACGTAAAAAATGACATATATGATTTCATTACAATCTCAGAGCTTCAAAGAACGTGAAGAAAAGTAAAAGAAATGTGTGATTTCACATCAATAAATAATGAAGATAGATTGGGTGCTCCACAGAGATCTGACAAATCTAATGACTTTTGTTCTACTCAGTATTTTCAAGTCCTTTTTATAATAGCTACTCTAAGCCTGTACCGCAATTATTATAAATTACATTCAATTTATGTTAAAATAAACTTCAATAAAACTATTCGTGGACGAAAATTTATTTCATATTCTGTATCGTTATGTTCAACATACCGAAAAATTATTCCAATCAATATATAATATCAAAATGAAAAATTTATGCTTGTATAACAGATTAATATACGGTTAAAAGAATAATTTTAATTAAATATTGTTTTCTAAAATATTATGTTTCGTTTTAATCAAACAACCTCAAATTTTGTTTTAATTAAAATGTATTTTTTTAATCTGATTTACGATACAAAAAATAAAGGTTAGTTTTAGCATAAAAATTGTAGTATTAATTTTTTATTTATAATATGTATAATCAACACAAATTCACACTTTTTTTGAAAATATTTTATTCGATCGAATTTATTTATACTTTGAAATCGTTTAAATATTTTTACAAAATAACGCAAATCATTGAATGGTGTTTATTTATTAATTATTTTACAATTAAATTATGTATACATTTTATAACCATAAAAAAAACTATCAATTTTTAAATACTTTTAAAAGTAAAAACCAACCTAGCTGTCGACTACAAAAATAGTTTTCCCTTATTATTAATAATTACGAATCATTACAATATTTTAGGTTAATATAGTATTCTTACTACGTGTACGAATTACTAAACTAGGTAACAAATTATAAAATTGAGTTCTACACAACTCTTAATACAAACGCATTATATTTTGAATTGGATAAATTATCCAACTGGTAAAGAATATTTGTAAAAGTTACTTAAATACACTGTTCCAATATATTTCTAAAAAATTATTCCAAACGTTTTTAGATATAGAATTACATTATATATATAATGTAATTCGCAATAATAATTACGAATTGCGTGTTATTAATAATAAGGTAACTTGATTCAATTTAAACAAAACGTAAATCTTCTTATAATGACATATATACTATAAGTTGAAACGTTTAAACTAATATCAGTATTGCGTTAAAATATAAAAACAAAATATAAAAGTATAAAATCACGAATTCTTAATAATAATTAAAAGATTTTAAAAAATTAAATATCAATTAGACTAATATAATAAACACTAAACCAGTTACAATGAAAAATCCTTATAACAAATATATTATTTAAACAAAATATAATGTATAATAAAGATAAAAAAAATTATAATAAAAATGGTGAAAAGTAAACACATTTTATTTCGTATTTTCAAACGAAAAATATTCGAAAAATATTTTAATTGAAATGTTTAAAAAAAAAGAAAACTTAAAAAATAATAATAAAAGCTATGAAATACTCGACAATAAATAATACACTAATTATACCGCGATAATTAAATTTGCCTTTTTACGTCTGCAGGAATCCGTACACTCGAATAACACGTAAATAAATTAGATTTATTTAGTTCAATATTTTAAAACGCGATATTTTCTTTATTAGAATCGAGACAGGTCACGTTTCCGTGTAAATGTGAAGAGAGCAAATGCAGCTGTTGTAGTGGAAACATACTGCAAAACTTTAACTTCAATATACGACAACGACTGTGCACTAACATAACATACAGCGCGGACGACTTTGAATTCAACGTGCGTATACTGTTCAACGACTACACTGTGTACAATAGAGTCGTATCAGGTACAAATAATTTAATTGTAATTTAACTTCAAGTATATAGTCATAATACATAAACGTACGTTTATTTTGTGCCGAATATAATAGTCATAAAATATGTTTCAAAATGTTTGACGTAAGATGTGATCGAAAGTTGATGCCGATAATAAGCCAATACTCAAATTAAGGGGATAAGGTTCGATGTACCTTTCACTTCTTTTTTTTACCAACGTTGAATTAGGTGTTTTCAATTTCTGTACAAAATCCTACAGTTTATTAGAATTTAATTTTAAAACCCGTTGGACTAAACGCTAATTGCGTTATTTGTCACCTTTTTCTAAATATTTTATGAACTAAAAAAATATGATGTCTTGTCCTTAACTAGTAATTTTAATTCCGACTGTAAATTGGTCCATTTTACCAATTACCCTTCTTAATACTGATTCAATGCACAATGGAAACTTTTTCGCAAAACGCTCCTTGTTTTACTTAGCAAAGCTCTGTTTTAGTTTTCTCATTTCTAACAAATAATACATTTGACGATTCGTCGATAAGCTTAAACCAAAAACGTTGAACCAGCGAACAAAAATATGAACAACGTAAAAAAAAATTTGTATGGGGAAAAAATCAAAAACGATTTGCGAAAATATCACAGTTGGGTATTTACAGGTTTTTATAAGTCCTGAAAAAAAAAATATATAAAGTTACTTTTCATCCCACACAAAAATTATTAAACTTCGCTTGAACCTATCTTATACTATTAATTTTTAACTCTATTTATTTATATGCTTTTGTTATTTATATGAATCAAAATATAATTTCTATAGTTTTTCGTATTAATTAATTCATTCGCGTGAACAATATTTATATCACTTTTAATAATAGTTTTTGCAACAAAACCATTCAACTTTTGCTATAACAAAAAAAAAACTTCATAAAGCATATATTATTATTATTACAAAGCATTGTAAATTACACCATTTACACAGTTGTATTCGTATATTTTAAACTTAAAAAATGCCGATCTAGTGTTCTAATAGAAATCAAAAAAATGTATCGATTTGTTAATAGGAAATAAATGTGTGGATTTATTCTAACCGTTTATAGCATTCGTATTGCCATGACTAGTTGCAACTTTTTTATTTTTAACACGATTATACGCAAACACGCGGAATATAATACAAATAATATTCCAAATATTATGTTGGTTATAATATCGATAATTTAAGCATAGCCACATGCCTTATAAGTTTGTATTAATGTAATATTTAAAATAATATCTAACAAAAATGGCTTGGGGCTGATCCGTTTATAGTTCCCATTGAGATATCGCCTAAAACAATTACAAAAATAAAACACTTAAATGTGAAAATAATCTTTAATAAATGAAATAATTCCGCGTTTATTTGAATTACATATAATGTCAGTATTTATTATATATATATATATACGTGTGTGTGTGTGTGTGTGTGTGTGTGTGTGTGTGTGTATGTATTTTTAATTCAGACTTTTTCCTGCGACTAATATATTAAGTAAATGTAATTGAAAAATAAGTTAACAAAATATTTAAACATATCGTATAATATATAAACATTTTACTTATAATTTGTGTTAAATTTAAATTCCAAATGAATGTCATCTTATAAATAATATACGTGCAAAAAATGTAATATTATTCGAGTAAACAATGGAACATATTGTTGTAGGTTCATTAATGGTACATCATTGTATTCTTATGTACGTATATATATATATATATATATACAACACATGACTGTGATGTGCATAGATTAATGTTTTATTTTAAACAATACGTTTTCATTGTAAAGTACAGACACAGAAAAATAATCTTCGACCATTAAATTTCTAATTAATGAAGCTGTGTACATAATGCTTTTTTGATAACTGCGAAATTTACATTGGAAATAATTGTACATTATTTATTTGTCTAATATAATATAATAATATTATATTTTATAAGTGTCTCACAATATGTCACCATTTTGAAAACACCATATACCTTACATCCAAGCAATCATAGTTGTGTATAATTCTGCTATTTCTTTTAGACGTATATAATATAATAGAGTATTAGCGTGCACGTTTTTAATAATATTTACATGGTTTACAATCTGCACACGATTCTATCGTATTATTATATATACATATCTACTATGAAAACAGTTTATTATAAGTTCCGGATTTGCTGACTTTTTCTGGCTGATAGTATTATATAGTCTATAGATATACGTGAAATTTATTTCACTAAATTGAATTACGTAATTGTTTAGCAATCTATATTTCAATTTTAATGATTAATTAATTTCAAATTGACACAACGATTTAAAAATTAGTTTTTGGAGAAAATGCTTAAAAAATATACAAATAGTTTTTGCTTGTCAGCTCACAAAAGAATTAGAATTGTAATTAACTCGACTATTTATTGATCAAATTATTCGTAAATACTGAATTTGAAATACATTTTGTATAATTCTTAATTTACTATTGTCTAATAAAAATAAATTTGATTGTTTATAAATAACAAATTATTTTTGAGAAAATTCACAGAAAATACAAAATATTTTTCGTTTAAATTTGAAGACTTTTGGTACATTCGTGGACATATAATTGTACGGAGTATATTTCATAGTTCACTCAAGTTATAAGTAAAAGTTGTTTTTTTTAACAATTAATTAATCAGCTAAATTTGCAATATACGCGCATAAAATACTTGTCAAAATACGTTTTAAAATTATTTCGAATATAATGTATTTATAAATACTTATTTGAAAAAATATTTAAACATAATTTCCATTAAATATTTCATAAAAATACAAATTCACTTACACACACACACACAAATTTCTTAAGAATACATTTATAAATTGATATATATACAGTAGTAACGTGAGCGAATTGTGAGAATAAGTTGTGAAAACTATAATTAAAATTTGTAAACTGGTTTTATTAGATTATGCTTTTAATTTTTAAATACAACAAATAAAAAATTATTAACAAAATATTTGGAATAACTTTCCCTAAAAATATTTCCATTATATTCATAATGTTATGTATTTACCTAAGAAATAATTTTTTTCGTGATAAAATAATAACATTTTATTAGTAGTAAAACAACTTTTCTGTTAATGAAAACCCATTCTATATTAATACAAAGATTAATTTACAAAAAAACTAATATTATCTTCGCTAAAGATAATATAGTAGTATTAAGGATAGTATTAAAAGAATATTTATATCACACATATAAGTAACTACACATATAGAGTTAAAATTTATTTAATAAATATAAATTCTAGTTTCTCTGCGGTTTTTTCTTTGTTTTAATTTTAAAAAAACGCGTTTTAAATATTTAAAAGTTCAGACATATTCTTTAAACAGATAGTATCCATTTTGACAACAAACCCGAAAAGAAGTCCTGTTTTTATTTACTAAAGTGCTAATTTAACAACTAATATCGGAATACTAAACACATTTGTATGTATATATATATATATATAGAAATATAGAAATAGATAAACACGCAATGAAATTAAGCATTTATAGTATGTAATAATAATGTTTTCGTATGCAATGAAATTGTTATCATGACATAAAATCACATATTTTAGTATTAATTTCAGACTAAGCGCATCATACAGGTCCCATATATAGGCCATATTCCAACGACCACATTAATATACATACACACAATATACAAGTCACCGCACAATCGTTTCATCAATTTCCCTCATTTCGCACCCGGAAATTACGAACTTTGCCTATATAGACGTTTAAAGCAATAATTAAAGTTTGAATTCTTTTTAACGCAAAATATATGTTTAACATTCATACCTAAAATAAGTTTGTTAGTCGATTATTTCAAATATCGAATAAAATATATTCTTATTTCAGTTTATTCATTAATAAATATCAATATTTATAATCATATTTTAAACGACTTTTATTTCTAGAAATCAAGTCCATAACGAAGACTCAACAATAAAAATGTCCATGTGCAATAATAACCTTAATAAATACTTTATAAATATTAACGTGTTATTTTATTTCGTTATGTTGATTATATAAAATGAAATAAATTGTAAAACTCGGACATTGCGTATTTTACTCTTAATTTATAATATAGTTATCAAAATTACTAGAAAATTTGTTACGATAATATCTAATACGATTAATGCATGTATCACGATAATCAATACACGCATAATTAAATTAAAAATGGAATTTACATGTGTATCAATAATATTTATTGATAAAAATTATATATAAATATTTATTATTTATTAATAAACTCAAAAATCAATAATATATATCAATAAAACAATGACAAAAAATGAACGAATAAAAATAATTAAATAATTATAAAAGAAATATTTACACGATTTTATTTCTAAAAATAAATAGCATTTAAATGTTACGTAGTTTTCTGTCTCTATTTATGTTTTTATATTTTTTTTAAATGTTCGTTGTTCACAGTAATTTTATAAATTAGTGTTTGACAATATTTAATTTCATAATTTTCAGCTCAATCGCTGTAGATGCTAGTCTTACTTTTTTAATGAAAATTCAAATATTTGAATTGAAATGACATATAAGTTTCGAAATTCCATAATTCCATCCTACTATTTCGTTATTTCGATATTTGTTTGTTAATTATCGTTTAACGGTATATCGTAAACGTTGTCATTAATCGTTTTATTTATTTCATACATAGAGCGTAAATTTTTTCTTATGGTCATTTTTGGACTTGAATTTTTTTTGTGGACATTTTTACCGAACTTTCAATTCTAAATATACACACAATATACTGCGGCTAAATATTTTATACACGTCAAATTGTTGAATTTCAAAATTTAATTTAATTCTCGTAACGTGTACAATGACTAGTTTCTTATGAGAAAATATTCATAAATATACTCGAAAGTAATCATGGTACACAAAAACCAACTAATATTGACATAACATATGATATTTTGGGTTATGGTATTGAATGACTCGGTTGAGCGTAAAATCAATAATAATCGTGAATTGCTTACAATTAATTTTCACGTAACGAAATTGGTAAATTTATTATTACAAATTTTCTCATTACAAATTTAATGAACTCTTACGTACTTACAGCTATATCTAGTTAGGTTCCTAACATTCAAATAATTAGGTATCGGAATTATTCAAGTAGTACACTATAATTAGATCCAGGTGCAAAAATGTGAGGAAAAGTTAATACCTAATCACTAAAATAGTGACAACAATAATTAAAATAAACTGCCTACAATTTTATGATGCCTATTATTTCCCATAATAAATACTAAACATAATATCAATATTTTTCTAACTTTACATAAAAGTTCATTTTCAGTACATTGTACAGCCCGTATTACCCGTAAAATATTACAACAAATATATAGTTAAAAGAAATTCTTTGTTATTATTGATATAAAGTTCAATTTAAACTAAACGTTTTTGCGAAATTTATCGTAATAACTGTCTATATAAAATTAGTAATGTAATATAAGAAATAGACATGTTTATTATTTATTTTAATTTGGTAATGAGTAGGAAAAATATTCATACGATAATTATTAAACAAATTCAAATCTATAAATTTTGCTTATCGTTTTATCGTTAATAACATTTTTATTTAAGGAAATATAATTTTTTCATTTTACCTAAAATTTTTGTTCTTAATATACTTATTTATTTTTTGTTAAAACCTCTATAAACTCACAAACATTTGGATGTGCAGAACGGAACAATGAATTAAAGTAAGAGTAAAATGATTTCTACGCATTTGTGAATATTTTAATGTATGGCATTGGTTTATATATATTAAATGTTTAAAAACCCTTTTACAATCTCATATTACAAATATTCTAATCATTCTAATAATGACATATAGTTACCAATATAAGTAATTAATGAACTCATTATCATCAGTCTTAGGTTATAAAATTCCTATACAATAGTCTATACAAATTACCATTGTAAAAGTAAGATTAGTTTTGTTATATCAATTAAGTAATATGTACTTATATTTACGTACCAGATTAATGATAATACTACTAAAAAAATTTATTTCATAAATAACATTGAATCATTTCGATACAAAAATGTCAAGAAATTATTTATACTTGAGTGAATCTATACATATACTTTTTTTTTATTCCGTTATTTTGTTATACTAATAAACACGTCATTATGATACATTTTTATTCGTCGCTATACTTTAGATACATAAAATCTAAATCATAAACTATCAATACATAAAAACACCTAAGTATGAACATTATTATTAAATAACTACGAACTATAAATAAAATTTATATTTACATTTTAATATTACCATTTTAAAAGCTGATTGTTTTAAATTCGTTAAAATTAAATCATATATATATTTTTAAATATAATTATTTTTTATGTAAAAATATATTGGGAAATAATGAAACTATTAAAAATCATTTAAGTATTTTAGCGATAATATTCACATGTTTAATACTTTTTAAAATCGTGTTCGACCAATTTCAATTAATATGTAATAAATAAGTTGTATATTTAGAGCAGTCAAACTAATAAAATTAATTTTCCACAAAGAAACAAATAATACTTCAAACTATAAGAATTTCATTATAATATTTTACATCCATTACATACTTATATTTTAATAACTAATATAAATTCTTATATTTTCTAAATATGGCATAATTAACGTCGTTATTAAAACTTGTATATTTTAATTAATACGGAAAATTCAATATAGCATAGAAGCTTATTTTTACTATCGACTAATTAGTGTAGTTGTAATATTGTAAAATATTTTTCGAAGAGGAAGGATTTAATTTAATTATTCCGTCTATTTAATGGAATTATTTGGAACTTATAAATTAATTAACCACTGGGCTGCTTTAATTGTAATTAAATAATGAAACTATCGATACCGTTGGGTCGATGTTTATCATTTATGTAAGATACATTTTCAACTACCGATATACGTATCTAATATATGTTACACGTATTTCGTTGATAGTCGTTAAGAATAAATTCAAAGATATTTGAATAAATGTTGAATTTTTAAAATACTGTTTGCATTATTTAATATCGGTGTACCGGCCGTGATATACTTAAAGATATTATACCCATAAGTAATTGATTATCATACACTAGTGAAAATATATCCGTTCCTAGGCAATTGTATAAACTATTACATATAGTATGCAATTTGAAACACATAAAATCATAATATTTTTATATAGTAATAAAATGCGAAATATTTTGTAATTGTTAATTGAAAATCCTACATTTTGTACTTTACAATACTTTAAAATTTCAAATTTAACGATCTCATAACATCAAATTTAACTAATTAAAAAATAATAAGTAAATAGTCAAAACTATGAATTTAATTTAGTTGTATATTTATACATACACAATATATCTTATATATATATATATTTTTTTTTTTTTTTATTATATATTTATTAAATAAATAAGTTTACCTTTATGTTATTAAAATTGCAAATACTATATATGCAGTAGATTTTTTTTTGTCAGACGCCACTATCTCCAACTACATTTAAATCCTCTTAAAATCAAAAATACACTCAATAACGTTTTACTCTCAATAACTCGATTTAAAATTAATCTTTTTTCGTTATTTGGAGTACACAAATAATATTTTTATTACTGTAAGAATAGAAAATTGTGTATTATGGTGATTCCGATTGTCTGTGCTCAAACAATATAGTCATGAAATGGAAAATGATAAGTGTAAATTTAAAATTTTCTTACGATTTCAGACAACATTGCTTTAATATCTTTAGTTGAAAAAGGTGACCATAAAAAATTTTAAATCTCTAAATATTTTACAAACACAATATCGTCGATTGTGAAATTGAAAGTAAAAATTTTGACGTTCAATAGTGGAAGGATGAAAAATATACTTCTTATTTTCGACATCGATAAATGCTTATTAAAATAGTTTACTCAGTACCAAGATAAAAATATACCAGTAAATGGAAATTGATATTGAATAAAGTTCCATTAAGGTACATTTTTTACCACCAAATTCAATATCTATACTTCAATTCATGGACCATTAAGTTGTACAAGATTTTAAAATGTTTCATAAAAAAAAAATGCTTTGATGATTTGTCGAGAATATCGATAATAATGAATTTTTTTCTTTTAACACACAAGAAACATTAAGAACGTCTGATAAATCATGGAGAAGTGTAACACCACAGAATTTATTAAACCGCTTCATAAAAAAACAGTTTAAAGACAATGATATATTTCCAATAGGTAACTTAAATATTTCTGATGATAAATGGAATATTATTACCGATTATCTTAATTTGGAAGATAAATTTTTTTACTCGTGTGAAAATAGATAACAATGTATATGTGTGTGGAATATGTAAAGAGAATGAAATTTTATCAGAAACTATTGTAAATCCCAGTGAGAGTGAAAACTAACTACAAAATGATATGGAAGTTACTGCAGATGCAATTCAACAAGCTATACATGCATTAAAAACATTGGGAACTTTTGTTGAGACTATTACAGGTATGGAAGATGGCGCATTTTCCGCATTATCTAATTCGGAATACATCGTTAGGGATAGAAGTAATAAAAAACAAACATAATCACAGATTTAAAAAAATCTTATTTATTAAACATAGTTCATATATATATGCACGAATGTATTAGTATGTTAATTACTCAAATAATGTATTTTAAGCATTCAAATTATTTACTTTTTTTTAACTGTAATTAAACTAAATATCTGGAACTTCTCGATATCTCGAATTTTTTCCTGTTCCCCTTGTGATTTAATATAACAAAAGCTCACTATAATACCTTAAAATATTTAAGTGTGTATTTGTTATACTATAGCTTTTCAAAAACAAATAACTATTAATTACTTTCAAATACTTTAAAGTAACTAATATTTCATACACCAAATTAATTATTATTAAACTCAAAATTTCACGTTACGAACCCAACAAAATTAACCAAAAAACATTCGCTAACTGTAACATTTTCCGCAGGCAGAAACCCACGGCCCATATGCGTGCCAATTTTCCCACCGGCTTGGACCCGAAGCCGAGTATGCTTGAAGTTCAGCAACATATACTTTGTGGGCCGAAACGTTCACATGTGCCTGAGCTTCGAGGCGCAAACTGAGAAGGAACCCGTTCTCGCTGTCGATTTCAACTGCATACGCATGGGCACCCAAGGCGTCGCATTACTGAAACCTGAAGACGGTGGTGGCTTAGTTCCTCCTTTACCCCAAGATTCTCCTCCAGTCGTCGCCAGTGCTGTGTCAACGACGACAGGAACGCCGATAGAAGTGGAGGAAGAGGAGGACGAGACGACTATTGCCAGTTGACCGGCTAACCGTGCAAGACGACGAAGAAAATCCAATAAAAAAAAAAATTTTCGATTCAAAATATAAATATCTCGATATACTTAAACATCCCGCCCTGAGTCTAATAATATAATACCGTCGAATTATTTATTTTACCCCAGGTATTATAATCCCAGAAATACGTCATTATCGGGTGTAAATTGTAAAATGTAACAATTTTTATATTTTTATGATCACCCAGATCGATCAACATGTATACGTATTATATTTGAATTATTTTTATATAATATCATTATTATTATTATTATTTTTATGTTATATTATTATTATTATTATTATTATTATTATCATCATCATCATCATTATTATTATTATTATTATTATTATTATTATTATTATTATTATTATTATTATTATTATTATTATTATTGTAACAAATACATAATATCAAGTTTACAATTGTAATTTTAAATTAATCTTATATATCTTTAAAAAATATATGTATTTGTTGAAATTATAAAATAAATTTGTATAACATACGTGTACATTAAGAATTTTAAGAATGTAATACTTAATGTTATGTTTAAAAATTATATTTATAATCACAGTTACGTTAACCTATACGATATGTGTACAGTAGTTACCATTTACACATTTAAGGGTTCATTATCATCAGTGAGACATAATTTTAAATTTAAAAACGGATTTAGCTATACTGTATTTAAAAATATAAAGGTATATTTATACTATTATTACTAAAAAATAGTTTTAATGTAATCGCGACAAAATTTCAATTACAAAAAAAAGATATATTATACAAAATTTACAAAAATTAATACAAACAATACAAAAATTCAGAAATATCAATTATATGTTAAAATAACACAAATTGGTCATTAATGCTGACCCATTACGCATATTTCTATATATAAAATATAATATTAGAAGCTTTATCAAACATAATATAACTGATTTTAAAATAGAATTGAATGAGTCCAAAAAATAATTATGATTATCGACGTATATAACCAATAAAAATTATATTCGTTAATTAGATTTATGTTCAGAATAATAAAAATTAATATCACGGCTCACGAGGACAAAAGAGAAAATCTTCCTGTGCTTTATTAATACTTAACGTTTTAGATAAAAATTTAAAATCGGTGTCCCGAAATTATATTAATTTAATATTGCTTTTGGCAATTCCCAACATTCTTTATACGTCTTCATAATCCATTCTATAAGTGTGTTTAAAAACATCTTTAAAAGAATACAGCAATTTGCATATATTAATCGCAATATGAATTGTGATTAAAATATTGGTTAATTATTGTTCATAGGCGTATATATAATGTTGTGTTTTCTAATATTATAGCGAACATAACCGATAATTCGAACGAACATTCAACTCGCCCGCACAATACGAAACAATCGAAACTGTATATTATATAATATTGTTTCATTGGCTGTAATCGTCAAAATTCAATTAACTTGCAGTAGTACCGGAAGTCATATCGAAACACCTGATGTGACGAAACGAGAACATTTCCCAAATGGACGGAAACGTTTAAACTAGAACCTCTATATGGTACGTACAATTATTTCCGTAGTTGGAGGGAGAATGGTAGTAAAAGGGCGTAAAATGAATTCGTTCTCTGGCGATATTATTTCGGTCAAGATAACAAACGCAAACTGTTCGCGTTTCCACGTCTGGTCGAAAATGAACCACGTACAATAGTATGTACATACTACAGTGCCGTAGATTTATTACGAGCCGCCAACAAATCTTCATTTTGAAACGTTCTGTAATGGTCACGCAACAGATATAGCATTTACGTACATAAATAAATAAATATATATATATATATATATGTACATCAACTACAATTGCGCACTTCAAAATTCTACGTATAAGTACAGTTAAACATTTACACTACGGTTATGTAGAAACTCGAATTATCGAACTATTTGAAAAAGTATTTGCTCACAATTAACATTTCACGAACGTTCGATTACGGCCACCTGAACACTTCACCGTAATTTTGTTTAAGGTCTATTGATAAAACAATATGTTTAATTGTGTAGAACCAAAATTTAACCAATTATATCATTATACTAAAGCAGATACAATATAAAGTAAAAACATATCCAGATATGTATCGAAATCATTTTTTATTTTTAAAAATTACAATTTACACGCTATTTTTAATCATAAATTACATAATACGCGAATGTACTTCTTATTAATTCATTATTTTTTCGTAATAAAATATACTGTATTCATTGATCCGATCGCTTGATAACATTGGCTACGCCGTGATGCAGTTCATAGTGAAAAATTATTAAAAATACCGTTTGAGCGAATATTTCAAATTTTATGTACAAGACTTTTTCATCCATTGTATTATTCAATTTTCGCGAATGTAATTATAAAATATCTATATATGAACGTGATTTATAAATTTTGACTTTGTTATATAAACCGAAAATTTGGTAACGATAGTGCATTTTCCTTATAAATGCGCTATTGCGAACATTCCTCAACAAATAATAATATAACCAGGACGAGTAAATTATAAAACGAATAATTACATATCGGGAGTTAATTTTAAAAATTATTTAAAATACGAATTGCTCGCTTTTTATTGCTCTTATTGACATTAAACTTAAACAAAAAAGGTTAGTGATTCGTTGTATAATGGATTAACACTAAATAATTTTTTAACAAGTTATATTTTAATTGAATAATATATTATGGAAAAAAATTTTATAAAATAGCTGAACTATTTTTCAAACAAGTAAATATAAACATTACTTTACTTAATTTAAACAAATATAAGCCAGAATCGTCTACCGAATATTCTTTGTTTTAAAATATTACTCATTGCCTATATTTTATCAATTGTACTACCATAACACTAAATAAATACTATAAATACAATACTATAATACTATAAATCAAGCAACGCTAATTTTCGATAAATTTCTAAATTCTTTTATTTCATTCTATATACCTCGATCAATATGCATCACCAGTATATATTATCTATATGATTATAACAGATAAAATCATAATTTCAATAAATAAAATACACGTTTGAATATGAGATTAATATTGAAATACCTAACAAATAATTTGAAAATGTTCATCGTAAGACATTATACTGTTGTTTATTATTCTTGTTCTTGTTCTATGTTGTTTTTTTATTGTCAAAAATCGAAATTAGTTTTCATTTGTATTCGATTAATGAATATTTTTATTCCCAAAACATAGTTTAAATTTATTCACGATTGCATTTGTCATCTGTTAAATGAAAAAATAGAAAAGCAAAAGAGTGAATTAAGCTTTCTATTTCATGCCGGTATAATTCGCGATCGCAGACAAAATATACAGGATTAAAGAAATAATTTTGTGACTGCCGCAAATATAGAATTTTGTATTATTTATAACTTCTGAATACATAATTTCATATTTTGTATGAATAATTTAATTTCACGTAGCTTTTACGAATACAGAATGTATATTTAATAATAATATTTTTATAGCTTTTTAGTTAGATATTTCAAATTATTTTTATACTGGAAAATTCCATTTGACTTTTAATTGAAAGGATTACTATCTCTCTCTCTACTCAATTCTGTATGTAAGTATATACACGCATTGATATTTTTTTCGCCAGAATATACTATACTGCGTTCTAATGTGCTCAACATATATTGTATTTTATATTCATTTATATTTTTACTCATACCTATTTTTAAAATTAACTTTTCAATTTCTTACGCGCAAATATTATAAAAAAAAACTAATTTAATCTCGAGAAAAGTTATTTAATATTAACTATTACTTAAGGTTTTTACTTTCTTCTGTCATTCACATCGTGTATTATTGATCCTTTACACATTTTAAACGCCATTTAAAAAATAATTATATAATTTTTTTATATTATATTCCGTGTCTTACCGTTAGATATAATATGTAACCTAACTTTCATAATAAATGTTATATACGCCGTAAACTAATTGACTGATTTTATTATTAACCAGTCCCTCTCTCATCCTTCGGAATTTTCAAACCCGCTTTAAATATGATTTCATTTCCATATTAAGTTTTAAATAAAAAGTTTATACACTTCAAAATTGAATTAAAAAGTTATTTAAAAGTATTCTCCACGACGAATTTAAGGTATTGCGCTATTTATTTGGTACGATATTGCTGTAATGTATAATTGCAAATTCAAATTTACAATAATATTCACCCATAAAACTGTAAAATAATTAATTTATACATTTCTACCCTATAAAACTATACAAACAATTAATATTTACCTTATTTATTCAAAAGTTTTCTATTTAATTATTATTATAATTGAGTGTTAATAAAAAATCTACTGGCACTTATAAAGAGAAAAATTAATAATAATTAAATAATGGAAACTATAATTTATTATCTTTCTAGCTCTATTATGCTGCAAATTAAAAAAAGATTAACGGAATGTACGTGTAATTATTGTGTGGCTGCTAAAAATGAAGGGCTCCCATTTTATATTTATAAAATTCGAAATTAAAAAAACCATAAAATTGTAATCATTATTGAGCACCGTAAACCGCACCGTTTCCATATTTTCTCAAATTATGAAATGACACGATTATTTTAATCACGTTAAAAAAAAATATATATATACAAAATATTGTGACAAAACGTTCAACCGTTAACCGTACTTTATTATGTACGAGCACAAATATAATAAAGAATAAATAATTTTGTACGGACGGTTATTATATCAACAACTACAACTTTCCCGTTGGAAAATTATCGTATTTTGTTCGTAATATTTATTTTATAATTGTTATTAAGGTAATGTTTCGTTTATACGGTGAGATAAACTCCTAAATACAATTTATAATATCGTCTCTTATAATACAATAACGAACGAGCATTTTATACTAACGATTATTCGTCATTTTGTCCTACGCACAGTGCGACGACGGCATCATTACGCGCCACATCACAACCTCGGGTAAACATAAAATAAAAGTCGGAAACTGAAGAACATTCTGCCCGCCTGATACACGCAGCCAACTATTTCTACACAAGCGCCTTGTGACCAATCGATGGGTATAACAATGTGTCATGTAATTTTATTTAACTATGCAGGTATATCTAATGTGTACGAGCCCCGCAGTTTTTAATGGACGTTAAATGTAAATGTTCTGATAAGGCCCACCGACAGTGAAGCCTACAAGGGCGACCTAAGAGCGAGTGCGATGTGTGTTTACATTGTAATTATGTAAGCCAGTTATTGTTAAAGCGTGAGCACGACAAGCGTATATCCACGAAAAAAAAAGAAACGCGTCCGCTATCCACGTTTTAAATGGAAATTTTAAGTGATTCCACAGTTCTTTTTATTTTACTCTGGTGGTCGTACACCGCCATAAAACATAGTTCCACGCATATCCGGAATTCAAGAGGTGAGTTAATTTGTTTTGCCCATTTTAATTAAACCGATACGTGACTTTTAAGCATAATAAATACACAACTTGTATACGAAATTCCAGTAAAAATCGAATTATTTGCGATCCCGAAGTAATAGCTATGCGTATAAACAGTGTCTTCTCATATACTACACACGTAATGGCATAGTAAAAAATAGTAATGTTTAACAATTTTTATCGACGTTTTTTCATTCTGTACTCAACGCTATCGTACCAACAGCAATATCGTTATTATATTATTGTTTTACAATTGTGATTAAATATGGTAACATAAACTAGTGATTGGGTGTATTTATAAGGGGTGTTGTAGGAGTGCACCTTCCCCACTCAGCAAACACTCCATTTATTTCAATCAGTTGGCAATTATTCGATAAATTATTCAAGCAACTATAATGTAGTTTAATACGCGGTTTAAAATATCCGTGATTTAATATAAAAATACGTCGTTATTATGCTTAAGTAAAGAACATAGATATTCTAAGTATAAAAGCTATGTTATAACCTTCATTTATGATTACAGACAGTATCACCTATAAGTATAAA
Source organism: Geopemphigus sp. TES_GeoC_2020 (assembly GCA_025469175.1). Lineage (NCBI taxonomy): Eukaryota > Metazoa > Arthropoda > Insecta > Hemiptera > Aphididae > Geopemphigus > Geopemphigus sp. TES_GeoC_2020. The sequence continues at coordinate 26,642 of JAIPRN010000667.1, forward strand.
CATATTTCCAATAATCCAATTTCAATTTTAGAAATGCGTTATTTCATTTTTTCTTACGTCATTAAGTACAAGTTCGTTTTGTAAAAAACCTCAAACTTATTATACCTCGTATACCGCGGCAAATAAACTAAGCAAAAAATCGAAAATTCGCTTTTTACAAAAAATGTTTCAATGTCTCTTCCTCTTATAATAATTTTTGCGATTTTAATATTGTGACCATTTTTTTGAACCCTAAGTGCACACTATATACGTATAAGATAAACTCATATAATTGAATACGATGAAAAAATAATTATTAAAATAATAATTATATCGAATTCCCCGTTTCTTTTGATAAATTAATAATTTCGATATGATGGCAGTATCTCAAATGAGTTTTCATAAAATTAATTAAACTATAATTCTATAATATGATGAAAATAATAATTTAAAATATAACTAAAATCATTTAGACAGTAAATGACGTTAACGTGTTAAAAATACGGACGGCATTTTCTCAATCATTAGCAGGGAAATTATGCTTACACTTCTCCTAAGAAAATTATTTGCACCTATTATTCTAGTATAATGATAAGATCCAAATGTTTATTTTCATAACCGTAGAGTTATCTAAAATATTTAAATTATTTATGTTACGTTTTACATTACTAAATTATATAAAATGTAAAAATATGCATAAAAAAGAATAGTATATCAAAGCAATATTGATTGAAATTATAAACTAAAGTAGCAATCAAAAAAACCATTTTTTATTACGGATGAATGAAAATAGCGTTTTTATAAAAATGTTAATATTTCATGCATCTATACTTTTCATCTATTTTTAGTTATTGATATTAAAATATCTCGATTTGTACCGATATGTTTATAACATCGTCTAACGTCTATTCTTAATTTTCATCATCTAAATCTTACATACGTCGCACAGTAATTTATCAAAATTATAAGAAAAGAATATTTAGTATTAATACATAGAAACAGAATATCACGGTTGCCTTTGAAATTGTCTAATTATTTTTTTATTTTTTTAAAGGTTAAATTTTTATCAAAGATAAAAATTATTTTAAATATTCTAGTTTATTTTTACAAAAATGTAGTTTTAATTAAATGTTTTTAGTATACAAAATTGTGATTTTCATATTTCATTTATATATATATATATATTTAGTACGATTAATAATATTTTTAAAAATTTTTTTAACCTTATTTCTCTTTCTTCTCAAATAAAAAAAAATTCTATATTATTAAAACAATATACACTTCAAATAGTTCATGAAAAGTTTAAATAAAACGAAAATTTAAGCCATTTACAGTCAACTACCTAAATCCTACAAATAATATAATTTGTAAAATACTAATCCTAAAATAAAACTTACTTATAAGTTAAAATATATTTAATCAAAATTATTACCTTTCAAAAAAATAATGTTACATAATAAATCACAGAAGAATTAATGTATTATTTTCATTGTTGTACATCTATCAAATAACAATTTAAGTTTATATATTTTAATATTCGTCATTATACAAAATAACGAATAACAAATATTACTAATAGTATTAATCAAATAGATACTTATATGAGATTTACTACTCCTAAACAATAATTACCATCCTTAATTATTTTTTAACCTCTAAAAATCAATCCATTGTACACTACTATAAGTATATTTTTTATTTGCGATACATAAACCACTATATGATATCGTAATACATAAATATAAAATTGTTGAAAACATTTTTTGAAATTCTTTCGTTTCATCAATATTTCATAAATAACCCCCAGACAATAAAAAAAACGTTTACTCAAACCTGAATGGACTTAAACAAATAAATTTTTTCTTCGACTCAAATCGTTCTATGCAATAGTAATATAAGAAGTATAAAATACTCTAAAACCAAATTTATTACAAATTGTCGATTATAATTAAATTTCGTGAAAATTCGATATTTTTAATGTTTATAATAATTTTTTTGTTTTAATTATATACATCAAAATGCTTTTATTGCTTTATTTCATTCATTTAATACCATTCGATTCGATTATGTTTTTTACTTTTCAAATTCATATTATTCCCTCCTATACATTGTAAACTACATTATTTATGTAGTGCGAAGTAATTTAGTGAACATTTTGAATCAGCTTAACAATGGGACTACCTACGTAACGGAAAGTTATCATTCATAATTTATTATCTCATTCATATGACAGAAATCAATAATCACAAAAATATGTTATAAACTCACATTAGCCATAACTTTGTAAGTAAAAAAACAAAAATTAGTTACAAATACCCGATGTTCAAATATTAAAAATGCTATTCAAATTTTTTCGTAAAAATACCAAAACAGTTATGGAATTTATTTCGTACAGCAACAAAAACTAAATAAATATCATTAAATAAAGAACATATTCGTCGTAAAAAATATTCTTCATTAAAATTATTAAAATGCAAAATACCAACAATTAAATACTCGTGTAAGAGCGTGATTAAATACACGTTATATTATTATTTAAATTGGAATTTCCGCTCTTTTAAGAAACTCATTGATGCAAGTACGCGACCGTGTTTGACATCATTATTTATATTTTTAATTACACTTATGCATCCAGTATGTACTGAGAATTATTAAACATTTATTGAATTTTACCGAGAAAGTAACAAAAAACACGCTTTTTTTAAACGCGTTTATATAATATAAATATTTTAAAGAAAATTTTTATATAAAAATGAAAAACTGGCATTGATTTATAACCGAGGTGTATTTAGAATTTTTACTGTAGAGGATGTGGCTAAGACATTTAGTAACAAAGTCATTGAGTTAGTACTTATTTCTAATCTACAATAAAACCTTAAAAATTGGTAAAACTTATAATATTAAAACACAATATTTAAAACAATAGTATAAATACGTTATTTATAATAAGAATTTAAAATTATGGTCTTTACTTCTTTTACAAAATAATATATTAAAATCGATTGCCATTTGATAACTTTAAACAAGAATAATACATAATACGAAAAATTTAGAATATTTCAAAATTGTTGCAACAACTACTATTAATTTTAAATCTTTAATTTAAACCCTAAAAATATACTTATTTTTAAAAAAATTTCTGATATTTTGAGGAGGGCTGTTTTTGCCACAACCATCTGAAATACATTAATAATTTATAAAAACAAACTCCATAACAATGTTACATTTATAACTATATTATAATACTGGACAAATAAGTCAATATTTCTAACTATTAAAAATTACAATAGATACAATTTAAGTTCCTTATTATTTACATAAAATAAGTAAATTTTTAAATTAAGAAATAATTAATTAAAAATCGAACATAAATAATAAAAAATTATTTTGAATCAAATTTCTAAAATAACTCGAAAAACAATAACAATTAATAATAGTTCAATTTGTTCAAATATAAATATTCTTATAACTAAATTTTTAAAATAATTTTGCTAAATAATTATATATATCTATAATGAAATCGGTTAAAATTTATTGACTAAAATAACTTTTAATTTATTTCCTAATATTTTAACTAGATAAGGTTCAGTCTTATCTAAACAATAAATAAATAAATACTACAAGTCAATAAAATTATCATTTTCTAAATTTCAACAAAACATCTAAAATTATCATCATTAAATGCCGATTTATCATAAGCTTCTTTGTTTTGCAAAAGGTTCCGCATATTGAAAAACTGAGGGCAAAATTAAAACATATTCTTTCTAAAGTATCACCTATGTCAAACTATGTAAGTAAACATAATCAAATATAACTCGATGAGAAATAATCGAATTTCACCCGTGAAAAATAACTATAAAATAACGATACTAATGAAACGATAATTACTTAAAATAATTAATGATTCAAGAATTCCTTAAATATGATAAACTATTTATAAACACTCTGTAATATATATTTTTTACATCAAATCAAATACAAATTGAATACATAGAAAAATGTTATCTTAATATTATTAAAATTAACTACATGCCTGAACTTAAAAAATTTTAGCTTATCTTAAAACTATTCAAATGTATACATATTAGTTATAAATTGTAAAATAATACTTTAATTATTATATAGTGACGATATTAACATAAAATCTACTTCAATGAAAAAAATTCAAAAGGTAAAGGTGTTAAATTGTTTTACGCTTATTAGTGAATAGAAACAAATTTATCGTCTATATTTCATTTAGTATGATTGTACGAAAAGTGCGTATATATATAATAAACATTATTTAATATATAAAAAACTCGAGATTTGTTATTCGAATAAAATGAATTTTATGATTTGAAATAAATGTACTTATAAATGTATTATTTGTTACCTAATTACCTATTAACTCTTAAGTACGCTCAGACTATATAAGTAATTTTCATAATAATAGCAATTATATGATGCGCAATATTTCAGTAATAAAATTATTAAAAATTAGGTTTAGCTATAGAATATAATTATAAAATAATTTCTCATTATTCATTATCAATATAATGCAATTATTACCAGTTAGGAACATATATCTTAAAATAATGAATGAAATAATATTAATTTGTTATACAGTACTATTATTGTATATCTATCACTAATATTATAACTATGGAAAATCGATTAAAGAGTTTTAAAAAAATGAAATAGTTATAGTTTTTTGTATTTAACTATATGGGTTCAAAAAATATTGGGCATATATAGCGAACATAATATATCTAAATTAATAAATTAATTTATTCGAGCGAAGATAACATTTTTCTGCTGTTTTATTACATTTTTATTGCTAACTAAATCATAAATTCGTTTTTATTTGTAATTTCTTTTTAAAATATAAGTATTGTTATAGAAAGTATTAAGTGATCAGAAACATGTTGAGACGTAGACGGACATTAAGAAAGATGATAATAATAATTATGATTATGTGATATTTTTATGTATATTTTATTATATATTTGTATATATTACTTGGATATATTACATTTATAAATAAAAACCTATGTATTAGTGTATTATAATTTGTAACAAGTCATAAATCAAAGTATCAACATTGTATAACATACGAATAGGAAGTATAATTTATTAAGATTACATTTTAAAGTTCTGGTGATGTGTTTAAGTATATATTTCATGACTTAAAAACAGATGAATTTTGAAATAGATTTTTTCGATTATATACATATATATATATATATGTATGTATGTATGTATGTATATTTTTTTTCAAGTAAATATTTTTGAGATGACTAATTCTTAATATATATACAGTATTTAAATATAATTATATTAGGTATTAATTTTTATTTTTACTTATCCAAAATTGTTTATAAATGTATTAAAATGCACAAATTAATAAGTTGTAAATAAATATAAAAAGAAGCAAAATTTATATTGTGAACACCAAATTTATACTCTTTTTATAAGATTTATTTTGGATTTTTCTTGACCTTTTTTAAATAATCCTCTTACAGTTATATAGAACATCTAGAGTTCTTACACTAATTATAATATCAAAGTTATTACTCATTTTGATCTAAAACCGGATAAAAACCACTAGCTATCTATACGACATTTCTCGTCTTTATATATAAAATAAAATCAAAAATTTACTTAAATTCTGAATTTTTGAAAGAACGTGTATATGTGATAATATAATATATATATTAATTCAAAAATCCACTTATTTTGATAAAACAGTTCTCTTATAATTTTTAGAATCGTGTAACTACATACAGTAAATACAAAAGAAATTTTGAAAAATAAGATGCTAGAAGCTCAGAAGCCTCTAAACATACATATTTAATATTCTTGTCATAATGAAAAATTGCTTTAAAAAAGAAATATTAACTTTTTTGGAAGAAAACAAAAATAAATATTATTTGTTATTCGCTTACCGTTTGTTTAAACGAAGTATTGAAACCACTATTCCGATTTCGCACTAACAAATTATTCTATCAAAGAATCCGCTAATAAATCCCCAAGACATTTTCAATTCTTGGATATTTTAATGACATAATAATGGTGTAAAGTGGGCAAGTGGCTTCCTTTGCTACATTTTCTATCATTTTTATTTTTTAATACTTAAGTTATCGATTAATTTGAAATGTCTACAATGATGATTATCAATTGAGAAACAAGGAACATATAGTTGATAATGACGAAGTAATAAAAGTTTTTAGGACATTTAGCATAATATCGAAAGACGAATGATGAAACAGTACAAATATTCGTTTTAAAAATTAATTTTATTTTAATGACTAATAAATTTTACCAATATTAAATAATATTATGTGCCGTGTTCTACGCAGTTATTTCCAATAGCTGTATAAGGAATTGATACACTTAAGTACAATGTATCGTAAGAGTTAGAGCCCACCAAAATCCTCAAAATTAATTATTACAATCATTAACTACTTTTTTCCGAATAATATTTATATAAAATATTAGTAATTAATGAACTTTAGTAAACCTTTATCAATTTGTAGGTACATAAAATTATTTTTAAAAAGAATTTTTGTGAAATATGTTCTCAATTCCTCCTCTAGCTCTACACGAGTCTCTGATTAAGACTTATTTATTTATATTTTTTAACGAAAAGTTCGTGTAGGAAAGAGCTGTGAGATGATTTTATGTCTAATCAATGGCGAATAACTGTTTCGAAGAAAATTAATGAAATAAAAATAAGGTCTCACTCAAAATTCTCCACGTCCCTTGCCAAGACAAATTGTGCACGTTTCCAAATATGTATAAAACATACCTACCTAACTGTATTTGTATATTACTAATTGCTCACAGTGTACCTAATATTTTATATAGTATATTGTATATAGTGTGTACATCGTTATACATGCGTACGTATAAAACCTCTCGTGTGAAATACACGTAAAATTTACGGTTATCCTACCACGATTTACGCACACTCGGCCGGCTATTCAAGTCATCTTTCATAAAAGACAAATTAAAATATATTAACTCTATAGAAAATTCTATTGAAACAAAAAATACGACGACTTCAAATCGACATGCGTATATATATAGAGGGATATTGAAATACTGTGTCAACGTTCGCGTAATGCAAATATGCTCGCGTGTTTGTCTGATGACTCATTCAAATAGTAGCGGTGCGGATTGCGTGTATAATTTAGTGTAGAATACTTTTCAAATAATTTCAGTACTTTTCGGGCAATTATTTTTTCTAATAAATTTTTTATAGTTTTACACTTTTTTTTATGTTTTTATCATCTTTTACAATATATTACAATATATCATATGACTATTCCTTAAATAGGTTTATGGGTGATTGCAGAATAAATATTTTAATTATATCATAAACTTATCATCCTATTAGACTAATATTAATGTCCAAGTTTAATAAATTAAAAGAATATCGTTTAAAATGCGGTGAAAATAATTTTACATCACAGGATTAATGTTTGTCATTTTATTACGTATAATTGGTATAATTGTGCGTATGCTATTTAAAAAATAATATTAGAAATATCTACTCATATTCTAGTATTTAAAATTAAATTTTAAAAAAATCGTTCCAATATTATTACATTATTGTAAAACATTCGAATAGTCACTTATTTATGCAAATATAATTATAATTTATGTACGCTATTTTTTTACAAAAATTCCAATAGCAAACATTTTAAGTAACATTCAAAAGCGCTTTCAATAAGTATTTGACAAAAACTAGTGTGTGTATACGTGTGTGTGTGTGTATTATCTTTATCATAGTTACTTTTTTGTAAATACGTCCCAAATACATACCTAATATCATATGTGTATACAGATTTTGGTTAGAGAAGGAGGAGGAGGAGGAGATAACAACATAAACAAGCTTCAGCAGTATTTGTGTATATCGTTGTCACGTGTTGCCCACTTAAATTTTACTTGTTTTTGTTTTAGAAATTATCACTATTAACCATCTCCACCTCAATGAATGAGTGTGTTATTGACGTAATGCGATACGAAAACAGGTTTCACACAAAAAATTATAAACTAAAACAGTATACATATATAATATAATATACATATCGTGGAAGAATTATACACGTTGGAATATATGATAGTTCATTAAGTATTAAATCGCGGTCATGTCGGTTCTATAACGGTCAATCGTTACGATTACGATGAGCAATAATACATGAAATTGCGTCGTTCAAAAGAAACGTACATTAATCTTTATTTTAGATTCTGTTCGAAGCGAAAAATGTATTTGTTTTACAATGATGTGTTTTTTTATTATTATTTCGTTTTATTTATTTGTATATTTATTTTTATTATTATTGTTAACTATTATTCAATTATAATGAATTGTGTTACGACTGTATCGTATGATTCGACAAAAGTAAAAAATGTAAATTAATCATAATAATAATTTGAACCGGGGTGGAAACAGTTTATTTTTGTGACTTGAACCTAATACCCATTGTGTACAATAATTAAACGTTTGATTTGAGAAATGAACTTAGTTTTAAAAATGTATATATTAATAATTCCTTCGTTAACCAACCGTCAGTATACTACTACTAAAATCCTAAAAACCAAAACGATCCTTTAATAAATGTCCCGAATCTGCCCGTATAAAAAGTATCTCTCAAATGCGTTCCAGTATAAAAATAATTACTACAATGCGTAGTTTAAGTACGTTCCAGTTAATTTTGTATTCGCAACATTGTTCATCACGAGAAAACAAAATGTATTGTATACTAAAAACTAGTTTTCGTTATATTCAATTATAACTTTAATATTAATCGTTTGATCTTTTTAATTCATCATAATAATTTTGCACGTTTGCATATCTATAGAATAAAATAAAGACCCTATTTATTTGACGTTCGCCTGAAGTATTCTTAAAAATTGCTCCACCAATTTTGATAAAATGTGTGTCAATATATTCGACAGAATCCATGGAGTAGCATAGGCTATTTATAATTTTCAAATCTTATCATCATCGATTTAAAAGACCCAAAAATAATAATTTTGCGACTATGCGCTGGTATCTATGACAGCTATTCCCAAATAATACACAAAATACACATTATTTTTTTGGATAATTCGTACGTCAGACGAAGTTTAAGCAAGTTGTCATTTAAGAAGTATTTGTAATTTATTGACCGATTAATTACAATATAGATTTTATTTTAAAAAACTATCTTCGGGGATGTTTAATGTTATAGTTTATTTAAGATTACCAATTTGTAATGTGGGGTATATGTTCACGTGAATATTCAATATCGATATTTTTGAAAAGAATTTGGTAGAATTTGATAACGTTACAGAAATTTAAAAAATGAATCCAATCAGTGTGAAGTCAGATATACATATTTAGTTACATATATATATATATATACATATTTTTGATGCGCCTATTATTATTATTCCGTCGAGATTCTATTTTTATTTTTATTATTTCTACTTTCAACGGGTTAAATTCAATTTGTTTGAGAAAGGTCATTGACGTTTTGTATTTAATACTACTCGTTGTTTATGAAAGCTAGGATCAAAGTAACGGTCTAAATAAAATTATATTATTTAATTCATTTATCGTACATATGTAATGCCTATCAAATACCGTGTCAAAATAACTTACATATTACTCAACTATAGCTTTACAACAATAAGTGGTGTGAGGTCTCTCAGTGTCACTAAATGATGTTTGAATATCTCCTACCATGTCTGTGGATGATGACCACCATATGATACCCCGTAAACAATAATATGAATGACATGTCTATGGACTATATAGAGATTATTGTGTGTGCAAATATATAACCTTCGTATATTATGTAGGCCGTATAGTTATATAATCATTCGCCAACACATATTACGCCATATGTACAATATACTGATGCAAATTGTTTACATATAAATATATACCTGCATACTATTAAGTAGTCATCGATATAGTCGTTACGATTACTATATTGATATTACTTTGTCGTATCCTTCGAATAGGTTAATATTTTTATTAATATACCGTTCTATTTCCTCATGTGATATGATATATCAAATAATAAATAATATATTTATTAATTAAATATCATATGGTAGGCTTAGCCTGAAAAATTTAATAATGATTTCTATGTCGGAGATTAAATTTGTGGTTGAAGTAAAATTTCCATGGTCGCAATAAAAACTAAAAAACGTACTTATACGTAGAAGAATATTAGTAAATTTACTAACATGGAATTCAAAATAAATTATAACTTACATAAATACAAAACCATACATAAGGAAAATTTTACAAAAGTACTAAAAAAAATCACATGTTAATCGATTAGGCAGTTTCGGAAATTAAAGATACAAACTTTATTTTATATAATACGAATAGATAAGTAAATTATAATACCGGTACTTACTACGATGTTTTGCATCAATTAGGCGTCCCATGATGCTCACCGTTATTTCGCTTTAAAAAAATCACCTTCTAAAAGAGAAGGTAAATGTAAAGAAGAAATTATGTAAAAAATATGAATAAATCCATTAAACAATCAAACATGTGATAATACTATAACAGTAATTCAAAAAGAAATAAAAGAACGAAGATATTGCAGAATTATAAGTTATCCATAATCTTAGCATTCACAAACGTTTAAAACTAGTTAGGCCAATTTTCACTCCTAAAAAACTACTATAAAATATAAATCGTTTAAAATAAAGTGCAAAACGTGTACGAGTGAATAGACCATAGCATTAAAGTCGAAAAACGTCAAAAATATTTTTAAATGTACGTTAGGATACATTTCTAGATAAAATGAACAAATATTTATCAAAATCTTAGCCCAGAAATTAAATAGCTCGATATTATTACATACTGTCTCCGGCCACTTTTTAGAAAAAAGTTCAACTTCAACGTAAACTGATCAGACAAAAATACAAGGGCTATTCAGAAAGTAAGTAAAGTTTTGAAATTAAAAAAACATTAAGCGCAAGAAATTAATTTTATTATATATATCTCAAAGAGCAACTAAAATACTACTTTTTTACATAGTTACCAAGCAAATTGAGGCGCTTATCGTAGTAGTGGACAAACTTTGAAATTCCTTTGTCGTAGAAATCTGCCGCCTGTAATCTCAGTGACGTGTACCCGGAGTTCTTTTTGCCACCCATCTTGCACAAAATTTGTGATAGTCTAGCTTTTGAGTAACAATATCAAACAACAAAGTCCTTGAAACTCGTGGAAAACAAAACGAAAGCTCCGTTACTGTGAAACGGCGGTTTTCACGAATTTTTTCATCAACTTTAGCGACCAGATCGTCAGTCACAATGCTAGGGCGTCTACTCTTCTCTTTATCATGAACGTTGATTCGGCCATTTTGAAACTGAATGCACGATTTTCGAACGGAACTTTCATTCATTATGTTGTCTCCACTTCACACTTCACATAGTTGCCGATAAATTTCTATCGGTTTTAAGTTTTTTGCCAACAAAAACCGTATTACAGACCGCATCCCACAATTGGCGGGATTTTCAATTGCAGCACACATTTCAAAATTAACTATTGAAAAAACGGGCTGCGTAGAAATCATCCAATTATTACGGTTGGAGGCCGACTGAAGCCAAGCACACACACACCAAAATATACGCAATCGGCTCATGCCTAACGGCGTCAGACGATAACGTTCCTTACTTTCTGAATAGCCCTCGTATATTATAATTATATACAATTATACATTGTACTTAGATATAATTTACTTTAATTGATGTTAAAGTTATATTATGATTTTTAATTTGAAAATAAACAATAAATTATTGTTTCTAAAAACGATTTTAACCAAAATTATACTTATTGTTCTTTGTAGTTTTTCAAAATTTTAATTTCATATGATTTAAAAAATAATACGAAAAGTGATTTTTAATTTTTTTTTAATTAAGTCAAATTAAGATAAAAATTACTTATATTTTTTCGTTCTCGTCAAAAGTTAAAATTTAAATTTTAAAAAAATGTTATATTCAAATGTAGTTAAAAGTTAAATATTTATTTATTTATATTTATAAATATAAAATAAACTTAAAGTATATAATAAAAATCTTCCAACATCTTATATATAGGTCTATTATAGTCTTATTATTAATTAATACAATTATTTTAATGTTAAAATGTTATTTTAATTAAATTGAAAATCAATGTCTTCATGTAAAGTTGATTTTAAACTTAAAGCATTAAGTAACTTAATTAAAATTAACTTAATCCTAATTTTAAACGTCGTTGATTTCCAACTTTGTCACACACGTACTTAACTCGTTTCACTAAAGATGTTCATAAAATAATGAAATATAATATTTATAAAATAAATACTATACTCTATAAAATTTCAATAACACGCACATTTTTACATACGTTTTACTACCTAAAATAGGCTAAAAAAACGTACATAATATTTAAATTTTAACATATCAAAAACTATTATTATTAGTTAAAAATATACAAAATTTTGAATATTAATCGAACAATTTTTACCCATATAATTAAAATTTATAAAAATTTAAAAAATTAATAAACAAAATAATTAAAATTTTTTTATAAAATTGGATACAAACATATTACTTGTAAATGTGTACACAACAATATAGCATTATTTTTAGTCGTAAATAAGTCGTTATCATTTGTTTTCTATTTTTAATTACAACACATTTTGATTTAATTTAAACACATACACATGCATGTATATTATGTACAAATACAGTTTCTCGGTAATATATGTGTTGACATTTACATCCAACTAAACATCAGGTGACTCGTTTAAAATATTAACGAACGTTCCGTTCAAAGCCACGACTTTAATTAAGAAATGTGCTTTTAGTTATGTAATAAAACCATTAACGCTACAACACAAATTCGACCCAACGAAATTTCTTAACAAACCATACTATTACAAACTACAAATATTCGTGTTTATTTATAAATTTATAAATTCTTTTAACTGAAACAACAAAGTCGATTAATATTACTTTATTAATTAATAATTATAACAAGGATGAATTTTAATAAAATATGGTCAAAAAATCTTAGAAAAACTTTTTTAAAACAAATAAACTTCATAAAATAATATTTCGGTTGACATCTATACGTATTAAATCATCGTTTAACATTACCCACTCATTTATGGGTAATTATACATTTTCTGGTAAAGTCTAGAAAAGTAATTATAATAATGAACGTTAACAAATTTTGAAGTTTAAAGAAGGGTTATGAAAATAAATCAGAAGGCTGGTCTGTACCAAATTCACGGCTTTGCAAATATCTTTGATGTAAAATACAGGACATATACTTATTGTAATACATAATTTTACCTACAACATCGTTAATTCTATGAATCATGTTAATAGTTAATTATTATTATCAAGTATAAGAAAACAGATGCATTAAGTTATTATTATATATTTTGTTTTCGCGAGATTACTAACAGTCATTTACGCAAAATTGAAAATGTTTTCCCCAAATTTTACCCCATAAACGAGTTTTTCCGGAGTCGAAATACAGCTAAATCGCTATAACAACTTCAAAACAGTATATTTATCACACTTAACATCATTAAGGCAGTTTTTAAGATCAATCAAATGTATGTATAGAAAACAATAATGTTGGTCGTTTTATACATGTTTTTCACCAAATCAATTTCAATTAAATCTATGTATCGTAAAAAGTTCCACGAGACTAAACAAAGCAGTACGCCTTCTGGTATTTTAATACGTCATCGTAATAGCAAGATACGCTAATATTTTAATAGTAAGGAACACATTTTTCAACCATAAATTCGCAACGCAATGACGTCAACGGATATCAAGCTCATGTCACATTCCCAAATGTTTTAAAACGTTTTCATATTGAACACAGTGAAGAATTTTAACGAAATGTCAATGTTTCGTCTTTTAAATATTAAAATTGAAAACTTCCGCATTTCTGCAACCACTAAATTGAGAATCAAAACTTTAGAAGTACATTTTACACTCAAGAAATATCTTATTTTGCTTGTAGAATGTTACCAAATAAATTGCGAAATCGTATTTCAATTTTAAGTAAACATTTCGAAATCAACGTCACACGACCCCGTATGAATTTAACACTGCCCAACATTAAACTCGTTACTGATACAATACTTATCATATAAATTTAATATTAAAACAAACGAAATGTTGTTTTATAATATTAATTTTTAAGTAATCGTAAAAAAACTCGAAATAACAAATTTCTTTTTACCACAGCTTTGTTTGAACATTGTTTTTCCAACACTCGAATAAAAGAGTTTATTACAGGTATTATTATTTCACACATTTTAATGTGTACAATTACAAATTCTCATTGTTAGTAAAAAATATAATAACTCCGGCTAATTTTCTATTATACTTTTGGACACAGTCATAACAGAAAATTCGACTTTTCGTAAATATAATTAATTCGTTAAAAAAAATTATTCAACGACTTTTTGGTGATTTTTCCCCGATTACACTAAAACATTTTCCAGACATTCCTCCCCTTTTCGAGAAGCGCCGTTCTAATTATTATAAATACTTTTCGTGTTGTTATTTATTTTTCAGTTAAAGACTCTGATCATAAATGGTTTGACATTTATTATGATGTGGCGACTAATAAAAGGATACCAATGGTTCAACGGTTTGGAGAACGAGAAGACGAACCGAGCACTGCGCGATTTGGACGTATACCGTGTTCGTGCCAAGATTTAACGTGTGGTTGCTGTGCTCAGTTCAACGTACGAATATTCGATTACAATAAAAGAGGTTTACTATATCGATTAATTTTTACATTTACTATTATTATTATTTATTTACTTCCACGCTCACTTACTCACTTACCCGCTCACAGAATTATTTATTTCAAATAAATACGTATACCTAATGTTAAGTATTTGTAATAAATGTATATCGTAGTCAATATTTGTTATCATTGTAATGGAATATTTATAATCAAAACTTAATACAAAAATATTGATATATTCGATTGATGCAAATCGCGTGAAAATTTAAAGAAATTTATTTATGAGATATAATATATTTAAACTATTAACTACTCATAGCTGTTTCATATGCCGAGTGAATTATAAAAAAAAACCATAAAAATAGTAACTCTATAAAATTTAATTCATTTAATTCCATAGACGACTTGAAGATTTATTTTTAAATTACTTTCCAATGCTGGTATCGTTAGATTTATATAAATATTGCATCGAAATATTTATAAAAAAAAACAGTAAAACAATTTAATTGGTACCTTCCATCACCAGAAGTCTACAAATAAATATCGCGGAATAATTTCAAAAAAAAATTCAATACGCCCAATATATTTTTATAAATCGTTTTGTAAAATTAACAATCGATAAAACTCGTGGAATTTTTGCTCAAAAATTTCTTTCTGAATACTTTTTTAGAATAAGTCTTTGCTCAAATTGGAATTAAGCAAAAAACTTGACTATTAAACATCCAACTTAAGTGACAAGAGACAAATAGCTACGAATACTATTGTAATCGTAACCAACACATACCACATATAATACATGAGGATAAAAAATTATAAAAATTGGAAATAAATGAAAAAAAATAACTGAAGTAAGTTAAATTAAATCAACGATATAATTTTCAACTAAAATTTGCCGTTATGTTTATGGTTATCTCTGACGACAATTCTATAAAACTAAAATAAAACCATATATAAATCAATGCAATAGTATCTTGAATATACAAAAACAAACATTTTGACAATAACAACATAGATAACAAAATTTATTTTAAGAAATAAAATTATGGATATATATTAACTCACCCTTGTATAATATATTCGTTCAATAAAACATTTTGGGCGTAAAATTTAGAAGACAAATATATATACATAGCCTACTTAATAAAAAAGAACGAAAAGAATTTAATTTAGTCTTATCTAGTCCCTTAGTATGTAATGGTAACTCGCAAACGTGAAAATAAAGGTGATATTCATATTAAAGCACACACTTTACAATCCGAATGATCACGTTTTAAATTTCTTTGAAACAAATTTACACAAACGTGCTGTATTAATTAATTTTCTAAATTAATATATACTTAAAATAAAAAATAATATAATAGTTTAATATCAATTATATTTAATAAATGTTCAACATTTCTATCTACTCATCGAATAATAGTAAACGATCTATTTTTATTATTATGCGATTTTAATTGAATATTTCATTTATTCTAAACTTGAGCCATTAAGCAATAACAAAAAAATAAGACTACCTTCAAAATATAAAATAATTTTTTATGAAATAATAAAAACGAATCCATACATTTATTTGTCGTTTAATATGAATAATTATTAATTATATATTTCGTCTAATCTACGTAAAAAAAACATTTTTATTTCAATCGCTGAGATAATTTAAAAAAGTGCTCTCAAACCCCAATTATCAATGAACCATATATTTAAACGTCTAAAGTTTGGGAGCAAAACATTTTTGTATGAAATTAACTTCTATTATGGGCTAATTCGAAAGGATTTAATCTTAAATGTTTAAGACCACTGATTTAAACCAATAAGGCATGTAATACGCTTAAAATAGCTCGTTCTTTTGAATTGGCTATTACAAGCACTATTTGTATATTGATGACAAAATGTAATTATGTAAATATTACATTATTTTATCCACCATTTTTAGGCGAAAATATTTGTACCCCTTGAACAGAAAAACTGGCTCGACCCATGACTATACTATATCGTTACCAAACAAACATCTTTCGACAAGACTTGCTGTACCAAAGCAATTAAAATGTTCCCAAATTTTAAAATGTGTATTATATGGCGATTATAATTTTATTTATACTCCTAAAATTAACCTGGTAGGTTCCTAACCTTGTGCACCCCTCGACAATAAAATAGAATCATGCCACTTTGTCAACTTATAGCAAAATATTGTTGTATTAGTCAACATTTTACTATATAATGAATACTACTTTTATAGCTCAAAATAGATAAAGCTATGAATACTTTTCTGTAATTAAATCCTCTATAATATAATAGAACTCCATTTACATACTACAGTGAATATTGATTCATTTTGATTCAATTTGGAAAACCAAATTTTTTATAATTATCTAGTATTTTGAAAGTATTTTGATTATATTTGAAATAACGTCAACGTGTATTTTTTACAACACTACGTATAACTAAAGAAGTATAATTACCTACTACCAATAATATATTATTTGTTATTATCATATTGAAATTAATGATCTCAAAATGTAAATAAATCTACCAAATAAACGTACGCCACATAATTATACATAGATGGATTAAATATGAATTATATTTTTAATACATTATTTGACTGTCAACTAGAATTAAAACCAGTTCGACATTTTAAATTCTTTAGGAAATTTAAAATGTTCATAATAAACCCCGAAAACAGAATTTAAACCGATAGTCTCGTATCTTGAATCTTAATATAATTTTTTATCCATCGTTGACACATATATTTGTACAGAATCCGGCTGGCACCAGAATACGGATCTAATGCGTCAGAATGTCCAAAAATTTAATGGTGTAATCTTAAGACATTTTATGAATTTGATAATTTTATCGGTTAATAACGCTCGTCGAGCGAATGTTTTTTATAGAAATATTGGTGTATTTATTTTAAAATAAACATTTTGATGGACGAAAATATTGTTCTTCTTCGAAACCGATCAACATCATACATTTAGTAAATAGTTGTACACTTAACTCTATTATTGTAAATAATATTTAAACTCTTTTTCATTACCTTCTATTGAATACTGCTTGAAAATATTTTATTTCTTAAGAAATGTATAATCCACTTAATCAATTTTGTATTTAATATCCTCATAAAAATTAAATGACCGGAATAAAATCCTGTGTATTAATTATTTTGTTTCAAATATAGACAATACACAAAACTTGCCACATAAACTATCAATAATTTATATATATATATACCTTTTTATACTTTATACTTTACATATACGAAAATAACAATTATCTATAAATAATGAATGAGCATATAAGAAGGTTTACAATTTATGAACAAATTAATAATTTATCAATCAAATTCGATTATAATAAATAAATCATTTAACAGTTCTTAATATACATAAGGAATATTATATTCAAATTTTTTTTTTATTTAAATAAACAAAAATACAATTTGTATAATAATACAATAAGTATTTGTGTTATATTCAAATAACTAATATATTTTCAACTATTCCAAATACCTTTTGTATCAAGTATTAAATTTTGTTATAAATATTATCGATAATTTATTTTTATTACGGCCTTGAATTAAAAATGTAGTAGCTCGATATTTAATATTTTAATACTATAGAAATTTATAAATATATCTTTAAATATATAATTCAAAAATTAGTCATCAACAATAATATTAATGATAATAATTAACAAACAATTTCCAAAAATAGTTAAACCCGAACAAAGTATATCAATATGAAAACAATAAACATTTTTAATAAATATATTTGAACTATTTTAAGAAGAAACTGGTAAAACTATAAAATATTTAAATTTTATTAGAAAATAGCGTTAAAATTTACTAAATAAAAATCAGGAGAAACATAAGTAGCTGTTGTAGTCGGTAACATATCCAAATTTGAAACATCAATGGTGATAGACTAAAATATTTAAGAGGAATAGAAACTATTATTAATATTTAATGTCTGTTAATTAAAAATAATTTCTCGCCACGTCAGCTAAACTGGCCTGGTTGTGGAATAAAATATATATTTGTTACAAGACATTACTAGCCTAAAAACCAACGATATTTATACATATTATACCGTATTGTAGATTTTATATGGAATTTAGAATGGTCGATGTAAATAAAATATTCCATATTCCGTTATTGAAATATTTCACATACATATTCATATTATATATATATATATATTGTGTGTGTGTACCCGGAAATTCTATACGTTTTGTAGGACCATCCAAGTCGTCTGACGTTTTAAGTATATGCATATGAAAAATATTATTACAAATGTATTTATGACTTCTTCAATACACCAAAGTATTTCTATTTCAGTAAAATATAAGTAATGATACCGCATATTATCTTTTACTTCCCTTAACAACATTTCAAAATAAGAAAAAGAAAATATCGAAATTTGTATTTAACCGGTTTTATAATAATAACCATATCCTATTACTACCATAACTATTATTTATTATGTAGGTGCAGTTATAATCGAACGTTTATCAGTAAAATTATGACGTACTTAATATATACCTTATACCGTTATTTAAATTATATACTAAATTTAGACTCGTGTCGCTTTCACGATCCTTATTGTATCTGTCGTGTTGATATAGAATACTATATATATAAGTATATTTAAACTTTATAAATTTCACAATACACGGACACAATAAGTAAAATAATTTTAATTAATAATAATATTTTTTTAATGTATCAAAATCGTAAGCAAATAATGAATACGTAAATTATACACAAATTATAATACTACAGAGGATTCGTCGTAAAAATATTAGATCAAAATTATGTTATACTTGATTGAACGAAGAAATATGTCACATCAATAATGCCGTGGATATTCTTTAATTTATATTCTCCAGTTTAACCGTATGATTTCATTTAATTGACCGTGAAGAAACGTTAAAAGTGTACGTGACTAGATTTCCTAACGATTATTGTTAGCTGACGGTTAACCAAGTTTAACAACTATAATAACTATAATAATATAGAAGAATGGAGAAAGTTTGGTCGAGCGTTTCGAATAAAATGCGATTACTGCAGGCGCAAGTATACTGTTTATTTTTGAAATATGTATATATTATTTGACCGGTTGATCTCTACGATGACAATTTATAGTTTAAAATCAAGTTTTCATACTTCTTACATACAGTCATATTATGCTTAAATAATTATAATAGGCTCAATATATATTATGTTAAGTAAGTAATTTATAGGCAATTCATTGATTTCGTAAAACACATAAGTTGACGATAGTTTTATTGTCAATAACAATACATAAAACAAAACGATAATATATTAACTATATTAATATATTAACTATTAATATATTAACAGCTTAAAAATGATCGTAAAATTACAAAAATATGTTTGCAGTTTCAACCCGATGTCCAATACATAAAAAACACCAATATCGATTTACGCTTAGGAGTTGTATTAAAAATCAAGTAATTTGCACTTTTGGGTACCACGGGTATAATATTATAGTTTCTCGTCGAAACGAACGAACATAAATTACGATAGTTAATTTTTGTTCGCGATGTAAAGCATCACTAGAACTAAATATATATATAAATATATATATATATAATATATGTATTATGCATATAGCGGAGTTTTCGGTAAGCTTGTTATTCAAAGGGGAAAAAATAATAAAAGTATAAAAGCCGACGAACTACCAAAGCTCGAGCGAACAAGGATACTAATTGAATGTGACAGGAGGAATGAAGAAATATCGTCCTTGTAATCTCAGTTTTATTAACTTCGTACATGGCCTCGTACTTAACGCGGTAAACCTTGGTAGATTTTCCGCGTGTTGTTTGCTAAGATACATGCAAAGCCCGGAATTCATTTAACCTAATAATATGTACAGAGCGTATAATGTGACAGTGTCCAGTAAATTACAGAGTACAGCAGACTCCCAGAAACCAGATTGATAATACAGATTATACCAACCCAAACGATTATTATCGTTTTATTTTATTTTTGCGCAGGGTGCATGAACTTCACATACGAACCTTTCGACTTTGCCATCAAAGGCAACATGTTCATGGACGATAAATCACTGTACGAGTACAAGATTTCGGGTAAATTAAAAATTATTTTTTAAAAATACGTAGGTACCCACTGTAATTTGTACTTTCGATGGTAACGTCTTCTCCGTAATAAAAATAATCGCCTAAAGATTCACTAAAATCAACACCGCGAATATCAGCAACCTTCAATCACCTATAAACATATTGTTATATAAACATTGGGGAACTCAAACATTCGATTCGATGTACGCACATACATAATGAACTAACTGTACGCTGATAACTTCGAACAACTTAAACATCGAATTGACGTATACATAAGTAATAAAATGTTAAACCGAAAAGCAACTCAAACGATAGAGTAGCCTAATTTCTGAATATAACTATCCGGTACTACAGTGGTGCAAGATTTATTTACTTTGAATATCATCACCACGCGTTCATTAAATAATTGAATTTTGATCGTAATTTATCTTTTTCTTTCCCCATTCGTCTAAAACACTAAACATTGCTGACATTAGATACATTGACGACCTTAAATTTACGAATTATTATAATTTTGAAAGATATCTAAACGTTTCGAGTCGACATATAACATCAAATATCGTAGGATATTATTTTATCTAAACGCTTTTGAAGTGAAAAATCTATTTTGAATTCTAAATCGGAAATCATCTTAAAAATAGCAATATTGAATAATCCCTCTTGGTTTTTTCTCGAATATCATAGTGATATGGTTCTAAACACATTAGTGACAGATTAGATGGGATGATAGAATAATATTAATTATTACAAGAACCGAAGTAATTCTTGAAATGTATACTCGAAATAATACCTATAAAAGTTAAAACCTATTTTACTTATTTACTTAGGAAATTATTTTTAATAAATTAAGGATAAATATTTCTACTGAAAATACTTTTTTATAGTTATATTATGCTTCAATACTTAATAACTTTGTGTACGAAAATACAGAATTATATGTAGAGTGGGTCTAATATGAAACGGTAGGACATCTTTGTCTTACCATTACTCCAAAAAGAGTCTTCGAAAGTAAAAGGAACTTCCCAATGTGATACTCTTAAATACTATCCAGATGGAAGCTTCTTATTTTAACTCTTATTAACATATATAATACAATCCTATAATCTATATATTTTAAGATACTACGAAAAAATTTGTAATAACTTCTTGAGACTTCACACACTGTTTGGACAATAATTATACTTGGTGAAAACTGTTTCAAAATTATCGTTAAGAATGTACTAAGATCGAATTTATAAATTTAAGTAAACTGGAGTTTCCTAACGTATATTTATAGTGACTCCCGTTTAAAGGTTTCTATTTAATCCCTACAATAGAGTACTCTCCGTGTGTTTCAGTAGATCTATACAAGTTTTATAGCCCTCAACTAGGTCGTTCTCACAGGACTCATTCCATCGAATTCGTTTTTGAATGTCGCGATATATTACACTTATACTTACGCGCGACTACGTGTTTTTGTCCATAGCTAAGAACCCGCCACCGGCATGTATGCAAATACCCATACCATACTTACCGTCGATGGACGTGTGTCTGAAAATGTTCGACATCTACACGGTAAACAGGAACGTGCACGCGTGCGTCAATTTTCTGACGCGTGTCGAACACGCCGAAGTGCTCGTGCTGGAATTCGATTGTTTCGTGGTCGGACGCGACGGCGTGAGCATGGTAAAGTATAACGTGACCTCGTCTACCGTTGCCGCCGATTATACCACGACCACGGTATATGACTCAATTGTGCCCGATCTGAACATCACCGTTTTCGAAACGGCAAACAACATTACTAATCAAACCGACAGAATCGGCAAACCACCAGCACCGTGAATGGCGTATATTATTTATACAATAACGCTTATATGTATCAAAGGATAATATTTCGTATTATATATTATATTTGTATTTACACGTGTTATTATAATATAAAGAAAATACGACCAATATGAGCTACAGGAAAATAGTAATAATAATAACCGTATAACAAAAAGTAAATAAAAAATTATTTTGTTTTTTTTGTTTTTTTTTTTACGAAATATTAATTCGCCGAATAATAAATTAATAAAATAATAATAGTTATCTTATATGTACACGATTATTATATCTTAACAAAAAAAAACGTGCGGCATATATCGTTATAGCCGTCATTCCGCACGTCATTCGTGAGCAATATAGTCCTACATTTATAATAATAATTTAATATGTATACGAGTAATAATTAACTATCTTTAAACTTTCTTCATGAAATGTATCGTCGACTCGTCGTCATCCGACGAGGATAACCTCATCCTTCGATGGGTCCGGCCCCGTCTGTCATTCGGCACGATGGCCACGGGCATGACCGAGGAGGCGACGTGGCTTTGCTTAAAGTTTCTCCTGTATCCGTCGTCGTCGTCGTCGTCATCGTCGTCGTCGTCGTCGTAATCCTTACCGGCCGGCGGCGAGCTACCGACTGTCGTAGTGGCTTCGGTGGTGCCGACCACGTTCGCAGCAGTCTCAACAATTTCCGATACGATGTCGCCGCCATCTTCATCGTCGTCGTCGCCTTTTTTGTCGTCGTTGTCGTCGTCGTCATCATCATCATCGTCGTCGTCGTCGTCGTCATCGTCGTCGTCATCATAGTCTTTGTCTTTATCGGACGCGCCGCCACCAGCCGACGCCGAAGACGTAGGCACGGTCTCCACCCGGTCAGTCGGGTTGTCGTCCAACAGAGATCCCGCGGTCGTCACCGCCGCCGCCGCCGAATTCTGCACTACGTTCACCGTGTACGACGTGGACGTCACCGATTCCGTGCTCTGCGCCGACTGTTTTTCCGGCACGGACTGTTGGGCGCTGACCAATGGGGACGGCGTGGTCGCCTTCGATTTAACCGTCACCGTTATCGGCTTGGCAATCGGCTTGACGGCCGCGGCCGTTGCCGCCGTCTCGTCGTCTTCGCCGCCACCACCACCGCCGCCACCGAACAGACTGTCCAGAAAATCCGTGCTCAGCGCGCTTAGACCCGTAAAGTCCGCGTCCCCGGCGGACTCAACGTCGTTCTCCGCGTCCTCGTCGTCTTCCTCACCACCGCCACCACCCAAACCGTAGTCATCGTCGTCGTCGTCATCATCGTCGTCGTCGTCATCGTCGTCGTCGTCATCGTCGTCCCCGTCCTCGTTGTCCTCGTCATCCTCGTCCTCACCCTGCAGCGTCTCGGACGCAGGCAACGGCTGGGCCGGTTCCACCTTCATGCCCTGCGGCCCGAACCGAAAGCACGACACCCTGAGCGCGGCCTCGACATCATCGAGCGCCCGCAGTTCGAGTCCCAGACACGCCTTGAACTGGTCCCCTTCCCTCGATATGGCGTACACCCGGCCGCAGAATTTCGATATGCCTCCGGGCAGTGCCATGCACACCGGTTTCGGTTTCTTTCCGGATATCGTCGTGTTACGTAACACCCTGTCGCCGAAACTCATCGACACCGACATTTGATCGCCTTTCAGGTATTTCAATGACGCACAACCTACACACGAAGAAAACAAAATCGTCCGACGATATTATATTATATTATCGAACTCGTATTCGGTTTTGAAATGATAACATTACATATTCTGACGCACGATGGTAAAACCGCGCGTCAAAAACGAGCAACGTTAATTTCACCGCGTAATATTATGGTTGGACATTATAATACCGAACCCAGATTTCGACGTTTTCGTATCGTTGAGACACTGAGATGCTTATTTCAGTAGCTTATAATGGATAAATAAAGACATTTAATTCGAGACGTTAAATTTATTATCGCCGTTTTCAGAAGTTCTAAAATACTATTTTATAATAGTAATACTGATATCTTACTAATTCGAGTAGATAGTTTTTATACATTCTACGAAGATAACATTTTTATCAATAGCAAATATAGAACGAGAGAATGCCGTATTCTAGGTTATTGTATTAACCAAATTTGACTAACTGGGTGGAACAACCGACTCACATTTTACAATTGCTGAAAAAATTAAAGTCTCATTATTTATTTTTATATAAATAATATTAATAGAAAAATTAAGAGAAATAAAAAACAATTTTGGAATTATGTACCCCATGTTTCTTATTAATCGATAGAACGGCAATGATATAACTCTAGCCAATGAACAAATAATCAAACTAAAGACACTACCCATCGTTTTCCTGTTATACTTGGTTACCATTATTTTACTATGTTTCGTTCTTATTTCTAAAAAAAAGCTAAAATTAGATGCAAATTTAACTAAAATAACAGAAATTTATGAAGGAAATCCTTTCATAAAAAAAAAATTCGTGTGAAAACTTTCGAAAATGAAATAAAACATTTTGTACAAAATTTTTAAAAAATGATTAAAAAATTTAAAAAAAATGTAATTGTTGGTTTCAAGCACAAATATATATATATATATGTATACATTACACCTAGATTTTTTTATAACTAATTATTAATTATTATTATGATTTAAATACATAAATTGTCTTAAATATTTTAATATGTAAAAATATTAATCTCTAATTATACGCTAATAATTATTATTTTTAATCTTTTTGTCACTTTTTCTATACTATTTATTTTGTAATTTTTTGTTAATACCAATTAAAATAATAAATATAATAATAAAATTTTAGTTAACACATTTATATGAAAGATCCTACAATATTTATATTAATAAAATTGCTGGGGAAAAAAATATATAAACACGAGAATACTAAAATATATGGAAAGACACAAAAGAATTAAAATAAATATTGTAAATAATTTAAAAGTTATCGACAATCTTATATAACCACAGAATTATACTTATCGTAAATATTATTTTTTAATTTAAATTAATTAACAAAATAAGTATAAATATATTTAAAAAAATATAAGTAATATAATAAGCTTTTTAACCACTAACCAAAGTTTGAATTCATAGAATTAAAAACAAAATATTTTTAAATAGAGATTGATTATGAACCTGAAATGTAAATATAAATGTAAATTTAAATAAATATCTAATATATACACCGGGATTTTTAACATTTTTGTCTATAATATTTGGATAATAAATATAAACGTATATATATATTAAAATAAAATATAAGAAAATAATTTAAAATAAAGTGGAAAAATATAAAGAAAAGCTTTTAATTACGGGGTAAAACCGGACAAAATATTTAAAACAAATATCTTGAAACAAACAATAAATATTAGTACTTTAACAAAATAAAATAAAGATATACGTTTTAAAATTCAGATTTCAATGTATTATTAGTGATTTTATATTACAAAACTTGAAAATGATAAGTCATTTGTATTTTAAATATTTTATTATAGTTAATATAAAATATGTAACGACTACTTGTTTATGACAAATTATATATATATATATATATATATATAATATTAATGTTTTATAAAACTTAGTTGTATAGGATTCAGCCATAATTTATGCCTCGTGTTCTAATTTTTAGTGCATTTATTAACATATTTATTTCATTTGTATACATTATGAGTGAAATCACGTGAAAAAAGACGATTATGTACGTACACTGTTGCGGATTTTACACAATAAATTGTTCAGTAAATACGTAAAATCAGTTGACGTAAAAATAAAACATAAATAAACGATATCATACCTAAATTCTATAGAAAATCATGTTTTTGTGTGTAGTACGAATTAAAAAATAAAATATAGGGTCTGGTATTCATAGAAACTTTTATACTTAGATAATCTCCCTCGCCGATAAACCGGGAACGTTTATTAACCTTATCACTTTTTTACGCTTATTCATATTTCACCAAATGCTATTATGAATATTATATAGCAAATATTTTATGTAACATTTTTTTTTATATTTTTATATTATATTTTTTATATATTTTTTTTTTTTTGAAGAATATTCGATGTTTTGGGAGATGTGAAATATAAAGGTTTGGGAATCATTATACATAGTAGTTTAGCGATATATATTGAACGACAAAATAATTATAACAATAAAACATTTTTAAAAAAACCAATTTAAATCATATTTTCGTCACGTTTTGTATTTATCGAAACACGCAGTAATTATACTATTATTGTTTTAAATAATTACCTGGTCCTTTGATGGGAACTACTGGCAACGAAAAGTCTCTACAACAATTACACATAAGATTAGAACAAGCGCAATATCGATTAGGGGGAGCTGCTTGAGGAGCCGCTTGTCTAGAACGGCCCATGATTTTCAAATGTTCTTTAACATCGTTTAAGCCGGTATTCCATATGTCTTTTTTTTCCGGGACTAAAAAAAAATTCAAAACAAATCATAATAAGTCAAGAATGAAATTTAACGAAATCCCACACTTACCCACTCTACCATAAGCCGCAAAAGCTATGATCAAAAAGATCAACAGCAATTCAAATACGACCGAAAGTCGCATTATTGAACGTGTTACTGGCCAATTGTAAAAAAAACTGTAACCAAATCGTAAATTAAAATACAGTATATTAATGATGCACAAATGTAAAAAACAAATGTTTAAACTTTCTTTTGAAAAAACAACAATTGTAGAAATTGGTGAAAGGTTCGTGTACAATATACTCATTTATATGTATACTTATCATCGGAATTGACCTTGTCCTTAAAAAGAGAAATTCTGTTTCTGTCGCCCAGAACGAGTTTTTACTACAAATTACTATAGCGTAAAAATAGATTTTTTAATACCTAATTGTTGAACGTTTAAGTTTGCTTGTGATTGTAATCTCGTTAAACTTATGTGACGCAACGTTTAATAATAAATTTAAGTATACTGAACGATATTATTAAAATAAATACCGATTCTAAAAGGAAAATATGATTTAGTCGTGTATTATTATAGTTCTAATGTTATAGTTTTGACTTTAAAATAAATGTCCTTCTAGAAATGTCTAACATCTGTTTTGGCATTTTATAACGTAAATATTTTTATTATTTCGTGTTTTGGGTACACAGCATGGCACATGTATTCGCGCTAGAGTTTTTCCGAGTGTACGTTAATAAAGAACACGGGAACATATATTAATTCCCGTTATTTTACGACTCTCGAATAACGATTGTTCCACCAGTAGGTAGCGGACAAATATCGCTTTACGACCTTTTTGTGTTCCCCTTAACTTATTAAACGACTTTTGTTTCTACTGCAGCCTGTAGCTGAATTCGAAATGATTTATAAAAATAACACTTTTTAATACTTATAACCTAGTTTTTACTGCAAATAATATAATATAATATACTCGTACACAAAACCGTTATATTTCTAAATACTATTATAATTCATAAGTCAATTAACAACACACTTTGTATACGATATTAGACGTATATTGAACTAAGAATTATATAAATACGTACATTATTAATGTACAAAAATACAATAATATTTCTTGAAATATTATTAATATTAGATGTACGCGAATAACTGGACAATATATAAGTATTATTTATATATATATATATATATATATATATATATATACACATTATATAAGAGTTTGATCAAATCGAAAAAAAGAAAATTTTTAATAAAACGCGACAATAAACTATATGTACTTTCTTATTCCATTCAAAAAATCTTTACACACATTTCGTTGATTTTTCTTTTTAATTCTAACCCTTCGTTTTCAAAACGCTCTTTAGAATTTCGTCGCTTATTCTATTTTACTAAATCAAAATATAGTAGGTTAAAATACATTAAAAATCGTTGGCTAGAAGTTTTAATTTAATTTCGAAATTTAAATCAAACAAGAATAGACAAAATATTATATAATAGTTTAACTAAATTTTATAAGCTATAAATATTTCAACTTTTACGTGATATCGCATTATCATTTAAAATAACGATTTGGTACGCAGAATGATAAGAAAGTTAAATTTAAAATAATTAATTCGAATTCATTATTTCGTTTCCGAACAATACCAAAAAGCGTGTTAACTGACTATATACCATACATTACATACATTATTTATATCTCAAAATCCATGTTTATCCATTGTCGCTGTACACTTAAATGAAAACTTACTTTAACTCTATTCAACGCAATCGCAAAAATCATTTTATATCGCGTCAATAGAGGCGATCGTGGCAAACATAATAAAAACCTAAAATATATCGACGAAAACCTTCGATTCCTTTTTCAAAAAAAACACACATAAAAGAAACCCGCGAGTTTGTCTAAAAAGGCACTCCCGTCAAATTATGAATCACGCGCGTACATACACATTGAAGTTTCTAAAGCCCGCTCTCTCGCCACCGCAGCTTTCTCTCTTTATACGATAAAACGCCCGTACGTTTCCCCGGAGGCGTAAAACCTCATGCGAACTTATATTGCGTATACTCCAAATAATAATGAAATAAAACTAAAAAAAAAACTAAAAAAAAACCAACAGAATTAAAACAAAACGACACCTACCTTTAGGTACTAGTATTCCGGCGAATAAACCACGCATACACACACGCGCGTATATATCTACGGGTATATTATAGGCGGACGAAAAATCGCCTGCTTGAAAACTCGTCTCTCGTGGTAAGAACTAAACTGTGATGAGTGCGGCGAACGGAATTACCCACGGCCGCCGCCGTCGCCATCGCCGCCGTTCTTGTTCCGGGCTAACAACCGGGTCAGGAATGTGTGTCAGTCATCGGCCGTGGACCTGCGCCGTTCCCCACCATAAAAAATTAAACATAATAATAAATAAGCTTTTAAAAAAATAATAATAATAATAACCCACTCTCGTTCCGGGACGATTTTCCTTTCTCGCGCACGACGACGATGACCGTCTTACGTGCCGCTAGAGAGAAGCTTTATACGCTTACCGTATAACGATATACGTATATATATTCCAACATGGACTAACACAATGTACGTACCCCAGGTGACACATCAAATAAATACAATAACTAGGGCTCGAACGTTGTCGCATTTGCAATATTTTTATCTACCATTCGAATTGGTTTGCGAGTAAATTTTGTATCCCTTTCATGCAAGTACGAATTAAAATCTTCGAATTTTTTCAAAGCTACTTTTAACGAATTTTCGTATTTTTCTATTTCGTCGCGAAATTATTAATATTCTACGTTCAACGTAGAATGTTTGTTAATTTTCACGTTATTTTATTGCTTGATCAGCAAGTCTACAAAAATTTGATAATAATGATAAATAAATAATATGACGTAGGTGAAGACATATTTATAAAAAGTATTCAAATTCGTCTGAGTATTTTTAGGCTAGGTGAATAACGCGAGACAACCACCGGTTCGTCCACCAAACGAAATTTTATCGCGGTTTTATTTTTAGTGCATTTATTCAATTTGTCACCGGATTTTTTTAGGGATTTTTTGGCGCAATACTGCGATCAGTTTTAATACGTTTTTACCACAACAACACTCGTGCCCTAATAATAATATAATTAAGAAGAATTGATTGTTATTATATATGATATATTAATTATATGATAAATGTAATTTCGGAAAGAAAAGTCGCAAACTGTACTCGACCCAACCGGTTTTTTCTCCGAATTTTCTGTGACTTTTTTACAATATTGACTATTTACTCTTCCCTCTCACCTCCTTCAAAAATCATTATATGCCCAAGCGACATTATTAAGACTAACGCACACACACACACACACATAAATACGATCACGTTATAATAACGATTAATAACGGTATTTATAACACACTAGCACACACGACGCTACGTCGTCGTACACCTGTAACAACCGGTCGGGTGTATATTATTACAATAATAGGTAATACGAAAATGCGCATGACCAGAGAGGCGCTACGACGATGCACTTGTAGCGCGGGGAAAGTCTAGGCATGTATTATAGAAAGCGAGGCATACCGGTAGTGGTGGTGGCTACAGCGTCCGTGAGAAAGCGAAATTTTCAGTCTGTACGCTCGGTCCGGACGTGCGATGTTGTCCATTGTTATCATCGTCATCGTCTTCTTGCCCGTGGCCGTATATACCGCCGTCGTCGTATGCGTGTGCGTATAACGCTTAAGTCCTATCGCTCACTCGCTCACTCAGTTATTCACTCACTCGCTCGCTTACTTACGCATGCGCGCGTACACACACACACACACACACACACACACACACACACACACACACACACACACACACACACACACACACACACACACACACACACACACACTAACTCCTGTCTTAGTATCGCGCGCTCGTCGGCGACGGAAAAGAAAGTGGTAAACCGGTGGGGTGGTCGACCAACAGCAAGTGGGTGACCCGTTGACCCGCTGCGCCGGCATAGCGTCGTTTAGTGACCGGTCGCCGCAGACACAACGGGACCGACACCGCGTTGTGGACGTGTTTTTTATCACATCTCATTGTCATCGTCATTGTCGCGGGCACACGTACCCGGGGACCAACGTCGCGCGTATTACAATCATTATATCGTAACACATCACGGAGCCATGTATCGTCGTTTTACGTGGTCGCGGTGCGTCTTATTGGCGACCGCGTTAGTGGCCTGCAGTTCGGCCGCCAAGGTGCCGCCACCGTCTACCGTCACTGGTTAGGCCGTAATCTATATTTTTTATAATCGTTATTCGAAAAACGATAACGGGGAAACTAAAAAAGAAAAACGAGAAACTACAATAAAAATCATTACGTCCGCTGTTTTTGGGGTGATCGAAGGGCGTATGAAAAACGATGGTTGGGGTTATTCTTATAATTCTCGTTCGTTTATATTACTACTCGCTGTTTTATGTTTTCGGTTTTCGTCAACCCGCAGACTTACTTTGGACCGGACTAGAAGGCGTGATCCAGCAAAGAAGCGGACTGCAACAGTCCGCCGAGTCCAAACAGACGCCAGAAAAACGATGCGAGTGCCAAAGCCCGGAGCTGAAATCGTGCGTATGCTGCTTGAGAATGAGCCTACCGTTACTAGACCTGACTACGTCGCCTGGTGAGTATTGTATTTCGTACTACAACGGCAATGTGCAATATGCGTGTAACACATTGTGATATTATTATATAAAACAATATTGTATTACACTAACGTATCGTTGTCTCGTATTATACAGGATGCGTCAAATTCAAATACGTGCCGGACATCGAGTCGATCGCCGTGAACGTGACCTACGGCAAAGGCAACGTCCAAAACGGAATCATCAAGGGTAAGCCCCTTCTCACAACCCGTCCTCGCATGAACCTCAATTTCCAATTCGCTACACAACTGTCGAATTTAATCACGTCACGTGCCCAACGCAGATACGTTAAAACCATTATAGTGTCTCCGACACGTGTAGAACGATTTCCACTGATACTTATTATATATTATACCGTATATTGTGTCCGTTAGGCGTGATGGGCCGTGTTATTTTTGCCAAGTATACATCGCATAGAAACGCGTGAAAAGCGTTTAATAATAATAATCAGGGGTGTTTACACGATGAAACAGCGGGATAGGGACATAAATCCCCCATAGCAGTTAATTTTCAATTTCAAATATCGCTTACCGCTTTGCCAGTTACGTTAAATTAAATGTAACTATTACGAACAATTTCTAATTTTAAATCGTATATTTATCATAAATGTCTGACCTTAAACTGTGAAAAACGTATTTATTTTAATAAAATCTTATAGCAAAGGTAAATAAAATAATAATCTGTTTTATAAACAAAATAATGTATGATATTTATTCGATACTCATACATATATATATATATATACCCTAAAATGTATTCAAATGGTAATATACCAAATAATTACGTAATTAATATAATTACATTATTTTATAACTTATAGTCTCATTTTATTATAATTATAATTAATTAGGCGTTTAACTAAAATTATAATAACTTTATCGAAGAAAAATCAAAAGACAAATAATACAATCATGCGTTTTTTATATATTATGGTCACACAAGTATATTTTGCTGTTTATTAGGTAACCCTATAACACATTATCATGAAAAACTTCTTAAAAAACAAACTTTAATAAAATATTATCCGACCTCACCTAACCCTTCGTGATTAATTCGCCTGTATGCCACTGATAATAATAATAATAATGTTAATTTCTGGTACAAATGGGTGTGTGTAATAAATTTTACGGTGACCTGTTGCGCAGAAAGTCGTGTAGGATAGGACACCGATAAACGCCAACGCATGACATTGACAATGACTCATGAAATCGAAAACGACTCGACGGTAGCGACGACGGTCATATATGTTTAATAAACACCGATTATATCGACAATTCAAATATATATTAATATAATACAGTATAACGTTTAAATTGTAAATATCTTTTTATTTCGTAATGGTAACTTCGACGTTATTTATGGACGTTATCGATTTTTCTGGGGAAATAGAAATGAAAAATAGAAAGTGTATTCGTTTCTTTTTACTTCCAAATATTATGCTACTGGTTAATATTTCTAGAAACTTCATTCTTAATTACCTTAAAAGAAGTTATTATATTTTTTAAATAAACCAAAAATAATACGATTATTTTCGTTACATTTTTTGTTATGCACTAAAAACCAGTTCCTCGCAGATGCTAAAGATAAACTAATTTTTTTCATTTAGAAAGTAATAATTACGAGTATAATATTTTAAATAATTATAAAGTCAGTTTTTATTAACCCAAATGCAACCTTAACTACGCGTTATGCGTAAATGTGTACGTATTTTAATTCGTCAGCAACTGCAGACACAACAGATCAATTATAATTATATTACTCTCGTGTTCATTAAATCGCTTATGAAATGTTGGCCATTGTTCAACTATAATATAAAACCAATACGTTTTACCAAAGAAAAATGATTATAATTCATTACCGAAATAAATATTCGCGTATCACACGCCTGTGACAATCATTATTATGGTATTAGTTGTCGTTAATAGATTTTAAACGGAACCCAAAGATAAATTATATACAAATAACATAATAGCAACCTAAACTAGACGCATTTATTATCGTTGACTGGCAATGTGGACGAAATTAAAAGACAGGTTTCTTTTTCTGAGTAGAAAACATATTTAACGGAAAATTATCTCGATACCGCGATTAGTGTTATCGTTTAAATGTAATTTATACGGTTTTTAGACATCGATGACAATATCAAACGTTAACCATTTTCTAATGTCTACGTGTTGTGAATTTATTATTGTCGTGTACAAGTATGTCATAGCCGACAAACAATCGACATTCTCGCACACCTATCCACCGAGAAAAATACGGATTCTCGACATCGGATTTACGGTTGAGTTTTAAATAGGCCTGCTTTTTATACCGATGAATCACACACTGTGCACAATCGAATCGTAACGCCATATCGGATGGACGACATAATATTATAATTTTTGGAAAATGTCACGAGAAGTTTGTAATGAATCTAGAATTTGTGTGGGAATGGTGAAATTTTCTTTTCATTCTATAATAAGCCGTGTAAACCACAAGGAACAACAATTTCGTTTAATAGATTCTTCTTTTTTCACACAAAGATTTCAAAAAATATAAAATCCAGCTTATTTAATTTACAATGATTAACGAAATCATAATAAAATCAAAAAATAGACGTTTATTTATCGACGGTTCGTTAAAATATTGTTTAGAGAAAACGGTTTGGTAATTTTAATGATTTAGCATTTATCGGCATTTATATACGTATTAATGTCATAATTAGCAAATCAATTGTTGTTTAAACGTCCAATTGTGATATTTGAAATAAATCGTGTTTTCTAGTTAAAACCGTCATTAATATGATATTTTTGGTTTTACCTCAGTTATTACTATAAATATTTTATACGAATTACATAATTTCAAAAATCGTTCGAATAAAAATATGTATATTCTATTCAGATAAACACCATATCTAACTACACTTTCACCTAAAACCTGTAAATAATTCAAAATCATCTTGATTTTTAAACAAAACGCATTTAATGCCAACGTCAAATATATCGTACGCTCAATACACGATTTATAATATGATTTTTATCATTAATTTATCAAAGACCGAATCATTTTGATTAAATTTCGTTTAATACAATAAATTCGCTGTTTTATCTACATAAATAATTTAGTGCTATAATAAATATTACGATATCTGTAAATTAAAAATTACTTTTTTCTTTTCGTAACGTTTCGACATTTACTACGATTAATTCAAGTTC
The DNA here is from genome assembly GCA_025469175.1 of Geopemphigus sp. TES_GeoC_2020. Lineage (NCBI taxonomy): Eukaryota > Metazoa > Arthropoda > Insecta > Hemiptera > Aphididae > Geopemphigus > Geopemphigus sp. TES_GeoC_2020. The sequence continues at coordinate 61,629 of JAIPRN010000667.1, forward strand.
TTTTTCGTGTAATGACTATTATAAATATTTTATCTTTTAACGTTAACGATTACCCGACATTTATCCACAGATCATTTTTTTTACGACTTCACGACATATTTCGAGTAACTGAGGTTGGGTTACGCATACTGGGCGCATCTCTGTTAGGCAAACGATATAAACCCAATTTTTGATTTGTAATAAATATAATTAGGTATTATATGCGTTTGTTTGCGTAATTAATTTTTGTAATTTTCAAAATATAAAATCGATATTTTCCAACACACGTTTAATAATTAATTATACTCAAACACATAATGCAATTGTTGTTTGAACACATTTCTTTAATATATGACCATTAAAGAAAGACTAAAAATATATACTTATTTTTTTAACTCGCTAAATTCAGTTGATATAAATAAATAAAAGTTAAACTAAAAGTAACTTTTATTTTTCTATTCAAGTTAAAAGTTAACTTCAAAAACAGTAACTTAATTGAAATTGTTTAATTAACATAAAAAAATGACGTAAAAAGATAAAAATGTAGTCAACCGGCTATACTATTGTAATTTGTTTGAACAAAAATATATTAACGATTTCTTGACTAGAAAATAAAATATAAATTTTAAATACCTTCCTCAACCACCATATACTCATCATTGATTTAATTTACGATATCTATTATTCCAGTTGATCAATAAAATGTATTGTATTATTTTCACGTTTTATGACAATAATAACTTGTATATCTAACCTAAGTATATCAATTTACACAAAATAATCATAAATTTTGAAATTTACATATAATCAAACGTACCTATTATTTCATAGGAACATTTATATATGTAGTCCTCAAACAAAAAAACAATATGATATCTCAGCCATTTAGTTGTCGAATATATTTTCCCCAAAATTAATCAACTGTGCAAATGAATATATTTCACGCCATTTAACGATAGAAACATAATTAACTACAACCTTCTAGGTGCTTTCAATGAAATTGATCGGTCTAGTTTTTAATAGTTATAATATATAATAAACTACATTGACTTTCATTTTTGTTCTTCGTATTTTTAATACACTAACGTTCATTTTCTTTATCAATTGTTCGTTTCGTTCGTTGGCTCAAACCAATCCAAGATCTTCACTTATTCAAATTACGTCAATAACAATAGTTTTATAATAATAATAATAATAATAATGACAACAATACAGTATCCCTAAACAATATGACCGTCGGACCATGTTATGTCGTAGACAATTCGTGTCACGGATAAAAATTATTATCTATATTTCATACAGACCATACGTATACATGTTAAATGTAATTTCCCTGTTATATATCGTAAAACTTTTGTCTGGAGTTCGACTGTATTTTCAAATGCAATTTGACCCAATACCTTATGGACGTTGTACATTATTGGAATTATTTTGTATGTCACAGGCAATAACCCAGAACCCGTGTGCATGGACGTGCTAGTCGGATTCGGTCAACTGTGTGCTCGATTCGTGGGCAACTCGTCCACGCCAAAAGACTTTGACGGTTGTCTAAAGTTAGAAGCCACTTTCTTAAACGAAGTGCAAAACTCCATTCCCATGGGATGCTTTAAAATGGATCCGAGTCAATTAATCTTCAATTCCACGTAAGTACACAGTTTAAATTAGATGTTATTTTACAATACAAAAGTTAATATTAGAACACCGATTTTAATGCGTTAATGTGTAAAGAGTAATTATTGTTTCAAACCTGTATTATACCGAGATGTTATAAATTACTGATTTAAAATATTATTTGTTACTTTTCGAAAATTGTTTAAACCGCATCGAAAATAAATAATAAAATTTCACGAGCTTTTAGTATAATAATAATCAACAAAATCAAAATAACTAAGGATTTTCGAATTGTATATAACTTTAAGTATTTGAAATCCTATTTAAATAAAACCATAAAATATACAAATATAATACAAATATGTATTGTTATTCATTTCTATAATAAGTATAACGTATAATTTAAATCAGAGTGTATTGAAATAAAAAACTATTGCGCTCGTATTCTTTTATTCTCCATTATTTACCACTTTTAATTGTATTTTATGTCACCTCGTTTAAAATGCTCGTCAATTATGAAAATATCATTCTAAAACAATTAATAATTACCAAAAACATAATCCTTTAAGCAAAAAAATGTAAATGATTCTTGCCGTTACCGTAATATTAACAAATATTTATCAAGTAATATGAACACTACTTGGGTATGGTAAAAATAAATAATTATCAACTAAAACAAACAATTAATAATAATTTATTAATAGCCTCCTTTGCAAAAATTGAAACTGTTCTGTATTTGAATTATCAACCAATTGAAAATGTCTATAATAATTATTATGTAAGTTAATCATTCTATCAAACACATAATATACTTGTAAATTGAGAATAGACAGTTAGATTGTACAGGTAATTATGTAAAATTAATAGATGTTTTTAAGACACTTAAGTCTAATAGCAAAATATGCATGATAAAACTGTAAAAACATTTTCCTATAAAATCACCAAAAAATGTTATAATATTATAAAATTTAGAATCAACGATCTTATTTGTTCTAATTAAAAATATAAAATATTAGTTATTGATAGACTCGGTAGAACTTAATCTTGTAATCGGCAATATAGCGTTATGTTAAAAAAGCCTACAACGATATTTATACTTCTAACCTCCCTCTACAGGTATCTATGATAACAACATATATATATTTATAGTCGTGTTGAGAAAAAATATGGTATTTTTATATTTTAAAGTGGGAATATTTTTTAAAAGATATTGAAGACGTTCAAATAGTCACAAATCCGAAATCATTTATTGTATAATTTTGTACCAATAAAAAATTTAGAGTTTGCTACCTCCCTGCCAAGAAAACTAGCGCACACTTATGTGCATATTATATACATCGAAATAACAGTAAACCTAAAGATTAGGATTTTCCAAAAACAACATGAAAAATAAGAAAAACGTTTCGAAAAGCTACCAATATGAACAAATTGTAGAAATGATAAATTATAAGACTATCTTTCTCCTTTTCCCGAAACCAAAATGTTTTCAAAAAACAAAAACTATCTATCCCCGCATCACGCAGATCCATTATATATATATATATACTTATCGACCGAGTTCGTTTGTTTAGGGTGGTCGATTTGCCAGTAGAGCAGTCCAACAACAACAGTTCGCAGTCTAATGAGGAGCAAGAGGAAGTGGCGGAAGGGAGTGAGGAAGAGGGCGAAGAAGGCGTGGACCCTAGCGAAGAGGCGTTCATACAGGCATTCGGTGAGACGGCTGTGCAAGGTGTCACATGGCTGGTCCACGTCATGGGATTGAACCTGAACCAGGTGCCCAACAACGGTACCGCCGCGACCTCATCGAACGGTGCGACCGGACAACAACAACAACAACAACCTCCTCCGCAAACGACGCCGGCAAACGTTTAACAGACGACGCGTCATTAAACCCAATGACCGCCGTGCAATCTATGCGGACGCCGTGCCTATTACGTTTTCTCACCTATGTTTATTTATATTTTTTTTTCTTTTATATATAAATAGGGCGTAAAGTTTCTGCGCTATCTCACACCGTTTTACTCGTATCATATTGTATATTTATAAATTGTAAACCGGTTCGGACTAATACTATACTGACCTCAGACGTATCGCTAATATATTAAAATACTTTGCACGTCATATTATTATAATATAAAATATTTTGTATGCGTATACGCCGGCAGACGCACAACTATATGATTTCCTATCTTACGTACGAGTATATGAGTGACTTTTTTATTTATTTTATATACTTAAAAACTGTACGGTTCGATTGAATTAATTTTGTATGATTTTATAATATTATTTATTTTTTTTAATAATAAAATATAATATTTATTCTGTAATTAATACACGTTTTACTCGAAATTATTATCGCCCATATAGCACCAAAACTCTATATAAAAATATTACGTCCAAGTGGTTGTGATACGGAAGACCTAAAACTAAATATCTAAATATGAAAAGAGTTATAATTATTTTTTCCAAGAAGAAATTATCGTATAAAATATATTTTAAATAAACAAATTATATTTTCCAGTGACTGCAGTCGAAATACATATAGTATAGAAATAAAATGAAAATTATCCCAACACCTTCCTCACTTAGAACAGTAATAATTTGATCAATATTTGGATAAAAGCGATTTTAGATAACTCTGGCACTATTATCTACTAATACTCGATCAAAAATAGATTTCAATCTATATATTTGTTGACCAAAAACGTCGCCTAGGCCATTATCCGTTTCCAATCTTCAAGTAATAGAAAAATTAATTTATCTCGTAAAAAAACCGAGTGAATGAGAAATAATAAAGAATGAAAAAGACGTACAACGGGAAACAAGATTGGAAACTATTTGAGCAAGTACTGCTCAAGCCTGTTCGTTTGAAACAGACGAGCAATGGATAGCAAAACCGGAAACCGTTCGGATACGCACTGTTCGATGAGACAAATACTGCACTCTCATTTTAATCTTACCGTATTCTGATACTAATTATAAATACAGTTTTCATTGGAGTAGGGGTCATTGAAAAAATTGATAAATTACGCGTGTATTACAGTGCCTTTAAGTTTTTAAAAAGATATACCACGAATGTGCTGCACTGGTGGAAAAGTGTAATTGCCAAAATTATATTCCAAACCATTATCAACCTTGATATCACATGACACAAGCCAATAAAAACATTTCTCGACAAATATACGGGAGTACAATTAATGTTTCCTAATGGTATCGTTCGATGCAACAAATATCGAAATATTCAAACGTTTGCAGTTTCTGGCAAAACTCGCACTAGCAATAAAAATTAACAAAACGCAGGAGAAATCTCAAAAATTTTGGAAAAATTTAATTTTGGAACTAATTTTGGAAAACTTGTGCTTTTTATTTGGCCTGCTCACGCGTCGGAAAACTTTTTAATTTATTCGTGTACGCGCCAGACGGAAAAACAAAATCTCTCTCTCTCTCTCTCTCTCTCTCTCTCTCTCTCTTTCTCTTTTTCTTTTCTTTCTCTACTATTATTTCTATATTGCCAGCAAATCTTAATATTTCTATTTTGTAACCATTTATTTTTATCCTTAACTACATTTTTTTCTTATAGTATCTATAGCCTCTTGAATATACACATTAAAGAAAAATTCTAGTCAAAATCGAAAATAAAAATTTTTTTTTATTTATTTTTGTTCTTAGAGTCTTAGAAATGTGTAACCAAAAAGATATTTCTCTATATAATTTATTTTAGCAGTTATAGCGTATTAGACAAGAGAGTGTGTCAGCCAAAAAACAGATATAAACACGCGCTCGGAGTTGCTTCGAGGGAAGAGCATTTTTCACCGCCTAAGCAGTGTACCAACTAGAGATAGAAAGTTTGTGCCTGTCTCAACATGCTCTTCGAGAATGAAGAAGGAACTCTGTATGGTGCTGGAATAGCTGATTAGATTTCAGTGTCAAAAAACAAACATTACTTAGGATTTTTTCTTCCTTTAACTTTAGACGCATTTTTCTCAAAACATTTTTTTAACGCCACACGCGATTCCGCTTCAACGACTTAACCAATTTCGATGTTTGACGGCTCAAATTAAAGCTTATTCAATTTAGAGAGCCTTCAGGAACGGTTTTAAAAAAAATTGTTTATTATTGTTTTTTTAACGTTAAAGCAAAACAAAAAAACAGGAAAAGAGAGTCTTCTTTTTCGTAATAGCCGTCATTTCATTTTAAAAATCGGTAAATCATAAGGCCCCCCAAATTTCATCTAGTTTAAGAATAATTTTGGTTTTTTTTGTTTTAAATCACTTAACAGGGCCGTAGAGTGTGCAGTGCACATTGCTTATCGTCACGCACGGCTTCATTCAATGAGAGCTGGAGCCGCCATTTTGATTTCTTTTTCGAAAAAAATGTTATTTATATTTTTAAAAATATACTAATAAATTCAATAAAAAGTTTTTTCAAAAAACATTTACGTTCGCTCAAAAAAAAAATCATGAAATTACGTTAATTTTCGGGCTTTTTAACTAGAACCTCCCCTTAAATATTATAGATGATAGCATACATTTTAAATTAATTTGAAAACCATAAAAAATAAATATTAACTAAAGAAATGAATGATATTTGAACAAACTACTGTCTCTTTATTTTCTATTCGTTCTTTGTTATATAAAAACCTTTTGAATACTTTTTATTATTTCTGATTCATATTGTAAAAATACAATCTATAGAACGTTTGGTGTTTATATAAGATAATAAACTTATTATTATACAACTTAAAAAATATCTCAATTGGATAGATATGATGTATGGGTTATTGAGCATGCAAATTAATTATAATATTTTACTTGAGAAACTACTTTAAAAATTGTATCTATATTCTACTTTCTAAAAATATACTTGTTCATTTTTACATACTAGAATAGTATAATTGCTAATTTTAACAATTCACTATCCTTATGCACTCAATAAAGCCAATAGCATCTAATGACTCAGAAGTTAAATATTAAAAAAAAGTATCAATGGTTTAGGGGTTGTACCTTTCCGTGGCAGGGTATTGTCCTGTCACTGTGCACCATTCACGTGATAGTTTTTAAGAAGTGGTAGTTCTTAAGGATTATTGTGAATTAGATTCGATGTACGGGGGGCGAGGTAAAACAACGTGGGAATAGCTCACGTTGCTCGCCTACCCTTAAGGATGATCGTTTTTATAAGACTTAGGTGATATTAAAATATATAAATATAAATTTTTCAATAAACGATGGCGACTCACTAGTCCGAAGTACTGTCTTCAGGCATTCCGGGCCAGTGAGGGTATTGCCGATACCGTGTTTAAAAAAAAAAGGGGGATTGTACCTTAAAACTCCCTCTTTGCATACAAGCCTGATGTAAACTGACTAATGTATAAAAAAGGTAATAATTTATTTATAATTATAAACAAATTTTAACAACCATGCTTATTTACGCTATACAACTACTTCTACGCTTGTATATATCGTTTATTATTTTTTTTTTTTTTTTTGATCTGTCGTCGCAATTTCACAAACACAAAAATAATAAATATAAATTTCTATGGCCCATATATATTTTTCATAACTGTACTCCTTTTTATGCTCTCACTAGTCACTCATATATAAAATTTATTTGTTCTTCTACCTGTCAGTTTTTGAATACATACATGTCATTCCCGTTGGATAAACATGATTTAAAAACGTAGAACATCATACCTACATAGATCTGTAAATACATACACATTTTTCTTTACTCGTATTTTCGTTTTCAATATATAGACACGTATGCACCTCTATATATATATATATATATATATATATATATATATAATCAGAATGCATTACAGTTACGACTTATGACACATATACAAATACACAATAATTAATAAACTCTCACAAATCATACAACCAAAAAACCAAATGTGCTACCTTAATACTTTATACGTTGTTTTAATTCCACTAAAAAACGGGTTTACGGTTATTATTGACGAATAAGTTAATATTAAATTTAAAAAAATATATGGCTTATTTCAAAGAAGAGTAATTTTAAATAAATGCATTTACTAAAATAAATAAATATGCATTAAAACTAATTATTTTAAAAAAATATTACTAAAATATAAGCAATAAATAAACATAAAACAAGTTTTAAAAATAGAAATCATATAAGTATAAATAATAATTGTATTTATATTATTTATACCAATCATAATATTTTATTACTGAAACTACGATAAATATACCTATTTTTGTAATTTAGTAAATAAATCAATTCTCTATAGGAAAATCAATTAATACCAAAAATATAAAATATAAATCACTGTTTGAATATTTAACAAATTGTATGGAGTTAATTAATAATAGTTGCAATTATTATTTTTTTTAATAATTCAAATTGGCATTTATACTTAAAGTGACTTGTTTTCACAGATCGACAAAGTATTGAATCTTTAAAAATTAAAAATACTTTTCCCTAGACTTTTACTATTACCTTTGTGAATAAGTAATAAATCTTGTGTTCTATTATGTAAATCTCTTTTTAATCTGCCACATGAATATTTTATTTTAAAGTTTCACAAACTCTCACGTTTACATAAATTAAAAAATTATAAACAAATTATGCGGTAAGTTATCGGTCCGTTGAAAAGAGAAGTAATAAAATTAATGAAACTCAATCTTTATACTTTTATTTGACACTATTCAAGAACCGATTAAGAAGATAATAACACCATTTAACTTTTAAAATCGTTTTTTATAATTATAAACTCGTTTATATCCCAAAAAATAAAAAATATGTATTTTCCGCTATAATCAGATAATTATAATTATAACCCACTAAGACTTTAATAATTATGTTAATATAAATAACATACCTACGTATATAACGTATATTGTTAGAAACATAATTATACTACTTTAAGATTTTAATTGAATATTGGATTCATTCAAATGAACCAAATAAACGGAATTTACCTAAACATATTTACCTAATCATATAATAAGATTTCACTATAAAGTAATATTTTAACGATCACTTAGTTATTTCATAAAATGTATTCGTTTTAACTAATCAATAGTTATTAATTGACATTGCCTATGCGATTTTGTCTAATTATTTGTTTTTAAGTTACGTTAATTTATTTTTAAATTTATAATCTTATAATATTACAACTGTTACAATCTGTTACAACTAACCTCTGTATAAGAACTTTTATTATGAAAATTCCCTCTTCTGATCTCCTCTCTCTAATTAAAAAAATTGTAATAAAATGTGGCACAATAAATGGACATCCCTAAACAATAATTTCGCTCCTTGGTATAGGATGATATCGCCGAATATCCCATTTCAGCCATGGTTCTACAACCTTTCTCTGTCCAGGTCTCAAATCAGAGCATTCTCCAGGCTTAGATCTGGACATAACCTTCTTCCGTCTCATTCATTCCGCCTCTCTTTTAATAACTCGCCAGCCTGCCCGCGGCACGATGGTGAAGTCACTTGTGACTTCAACCACATAGTAATAGATTGTCCGGCTCTCGCCATATTCCGCCATAAATATTTTGACTTTCTCCGAAACAACCACACATCAGTAATTAATCCTTCAAATATTTTAAATACTAAATCACCTCATATTGTAAAGAAAAGAGTTGAATTTATCGGAGCTGCTGGGTTCTCCATTTAGGATTTTTGTATCTTCCTTCTTCACTATTAATATTGTTTTTTTTTCTTTTTTTTCTTCTTCTCTCTCTTGTCTCTTATATTAAATATTGTACCTCTTTTATTTTTTAAATTGTTGAGCTGTAATAATAGCTTCAACTGTTGCGACGTTGCTCGGGCCCTAAAGGATAGTTCCCCTGAAGACACCGCTGGCGACCGCCCCCTTCTGGCCTCAAACGCCCTAAGGCGCTCTTTTGCCAGTAGATCGAACGGCGTGATTCGAGCGAGAACCGTGACGGCGTCGTAGGACACCGTTCGGTACGCACACGCGACACGGAGGGCGGCCTTTCTCTGCATCCTAGCCAAAGTAGCGGCGGCCCGCGCGTCATAATCCAAAGTTGGCGCCCACGTCGGCGCGCCGTACAATACTACAGATTGCACGACGCTCACGGGCAAACGCCTT
>JAIPRN010000668.1:0-71305 GCA_025469175.1 Geopemphigus sp. TES_GeoC_2020
TGACGGTTATAAATCGCTTACCCTAATCGTCCCCTAGCTCGTTTCCGTCCCTACACGCACCGAGCTCGGCGGTTTTCAGACGCTCCGCCCGCGCGATCGTCAGGCCGCCGGGCACTCTTGACCCAGTTCCCGAAATTCCGCGACCCTCACCCAGTTATACTCCCGTCGACGGCGATTACGTACGGGGGCGCGACGGGCTCGTTTACGAAAATAATGACAAAAGCGCGTTGTGTCCCGCTGGTTTTGGATGGCCGATTTGGGGCGCGGTAGTGGCGGCGGGGAGGGGAAACGTTTTATGTGTGTATATACGAAGGGAACGCGGCCAGCGCTATGCATAAGAACGATAGTTAAAAACTAATGGAAAAATAACGAATTCTGAAAGTTTCCGTTGTACCTAATAGATCCGAATTTTCGTTCGCCTGTATGTTTAAACGTACGACGACAAGTTTTGACGAAATTCACAATCTCGTATAGCGCCGCGCCTAGTTATTGAATAATAATAAAACACGAAACGGTCAAAACGCCATATTTGGAAATTGTTTCCGAATACTTTCCGCGTAAATAAATAGTTTTATTATTATTCCCGTGCAATATCCTTAAAAGATTATCGATCTTTCAATAACGCGTTTTTTATTATTATTTATTTGTGTAATATACAATTTATTATTCGTTCTACAAATCTGTGTCCGCACACGCTATACAACGTTAAAGCTATTGTCTTTATTCAAAAAAGTACTTTTCGAATTTTCCGAAAATGTATTTGATACGCCATAGGTAATCGATTATAATGTACGTAATTTAATTCGATTTAAAAAAATTCCTCGTACGAATTCCAATAAAAAATACGTACATTTTATTTATCCATAATTATCGTTTTCTTTTGTTTCTTTTATTCTTTTATTTTATTTAAAATCATATATTAACGTTAAAAAAACCACTCAGTTTTGTTATACCCTATAAACATTCGATAAAAAAAAAAATAAAATAATTTACTATAATATTTTTACAGGTTTTTCCGTGTAGGAATTTGTAATTTACCGAAAACTCGAAGCCGTCAGTATCGAGATCATCGCCCGCCTATATAGATTATAAAAATATTTCGATAATAAACAGCGCCTGTATAAAAACAATTATGTATTTAAAGCGAATAATTTGTATTTAAGTGTTTTAAGAACGTGTTAAGAACGAATCTTTTAATGTTGTACGCGGGCGATATTTTATCGGATTTGTCGGAGTCGTCGTTATTTCGGGACGAATTCGTTTTACTGTACAGTAATTCGATTAATTTTAACGTGTCTGCACGTTCCTCGCTCCTCCAAACACAATCTAAAACAATTATTTAATCTCTACGTTTTCGGGATGACGGGAATTGTTATTAGAGTACACCGGTCTAGCGCCGAATATTCCGTTTCCGAACGAAAATGGAACGAGCTAAGGGAAACTAAAAAGTGGGAAAAAAAAACCGTGAAAGCGTGAAAAACTCGAATAACGAAAATTCGAAACACCCGTTTGGGTCGAGTAATCCATACGCGTGGAACAAATGTACGCGGTTGCCTTCGAAATATCCGCCGAACAATTGACGGTACGGTTCGGGCGATCGCGCGGTCGAACGGCCGATGTGTTTTTCACATAGGCCGTCGACAGCAACGACGACAACAGCGAGCGCGCGAAATTGCGAAAAGCTCGCTATTCGTAAAACCGACGTAAAAATTTCCGGCGCCGGATTCGCGTAAATAAAAACCGTCCGTCCGTACGTGCGCGAAGCGAACGCGAATCACGCGCCGGCGATAACATATTATTACCGAACGAGTAAACAACCTTGGCTCCGGGCGTTTCGAAAATCACTTTTATTTTACGCCCGATCCGAGGCACGGACACGCGCGGTCGCGCGCACGAGTACGATTTTCCGCAACCAGCTTCGGTTTTGGCGTCACGCGCGCAAAACGAATTATCATACGCCCGCGAAACGTCTGAAAACCGGACGACGATGTCGCCAATTACGTTCGCGTTTAAGCACGCGGGCTATTTTATTATAGCGGCGGCGGCCACCGGCTAACGGCTGTAGACGCGACCGCCGGTACGGATTAACGATAAAACTGTTACGTCTACGACGTGTCACGATTTTTCGAAACTCGACGACGAAACCGTAAACGCGAAACGCTCGACGTGTTGTATATTACCGACGCGGCGGATGGCGCGCGCGCGAAATAATTCGGCGGGCGATTTTCTTCGCCGAAAGTGGTGGCCGGAACGGACATAAATAATTCGAACATCGCGAACGCGCTATACTATAACGGGTCTATTAATAAAATAAAAGGTATTTTTAGAGTGGAACAACGGAAAAAACATACACGAATACGACCGTATTATTATACGAATATATACGAGTTTAAAAAAAAATCGACTCGAAGTTACGTTTAGCCACCGCGCTCATATGGCTACTTAATAATTCATTTAGACGTGTTTACGGCCGAATAAACAAATCGACGTTCGCTCGTGGTCGTATTTGATATTACTATTCGGAGGTATATAGGTAATTGACCGTGAGCACTATCGTGGAAAAGCGGGCGAAATTTTACGGACATTACGATAGTGCCGGACCGCGAACAATCTAACCGGAACGCCGGTGATAATATAAGCGTACACATCGGAGCGACGGTTTTCGGATCGTTAGGATTTTCTCGTTAACGCGAAAGCGAAAACGCGCCGCGATATGTCGCGCGACGAAACCGGAAACGTTTTTTGGTTCGGCACGCGATCGTTTCGTCACGCGTTCGAATTTCGAAATTGTTCGACGCGCCGACGTCGTGTACGACGGTATTGTGTCCCGTATGGGCAACGCGAACGTGCGAACTGTGATTTGCCGTCGCGAAACAAAGTACGTATTATCGTAATCGTAGCCCCTGGGAACGGTCGACGAAAATATTGTCGTTTCGCACGAATCAATAACGGACAATCGTTCGGCGTCTAAATGCGACCGCGTCCCAACGTTCTGCGCGAGCGTTTTATTATCCGATTGGCAAATCGGTGTCGACGCGTCGCGCCGTAAAAGGGTAAACCGCTAACCGCTCCCCCCCTCTAATTTTTGACTAGAAAATGGGTTATAATATTTCGGTTTCGTTGTATCGTCGTCGCCGCCGCACTGGCATTGATGAAGAGCCCGTTCACGCAAACGATTCCAGCTACGAAATCGGAACGCCACAATTTCCTAAACAATCGTTCTAATCGAAAAACAAATTGGTCGAGTTTTTTCTCTTTACATAGTTTGTACAAACTATGTAGTTTGTATCCTCCATTTTGAACGGAATTAAACTCGCCATATGAAATTTAAAAAAAAACCCGGAATTAAACGACCCTCCTCCCTACCCGTTTATTCGACGACCGAATCTTTTTTTGCGGAGAAAAGAAATTCGGCTCGATCCCGGACCAATCTCAGCCCCTCATCGATCCGACACGTAAACAATCATTCGGCTCAGTCGCTTCTGCCACCCTCGACCACAAATACGCGTTTATAAATACCGCATTTGATATTATGGCCGGGTTTGTTTACAATTAACTCGCCGTTGTTTTTTTTTTCGGGGAAAAAACCGAATTTGCGTAGCGAACTTTTTTTTATTTAAGCGTTCGAATATTACTCGAAAACGTCTTTTTTTAGTTATGTAGTCTTTTAAACATCACCGAAACGAGTTTTTTTTTAACAACTCAAAGCGCGTCTTACGACGTGTCGCGCGTATTCGTTGGGATATATTTAAATGTAACGAGTACTAAAATTGATAATTTTTTTTTATTTCGCGTATTTAATTAAAACGTGTAAATCGCGTTATCGTTGATTAAAAAAATCGTATCGACTGTTAGCAATTAAAACTGTTCGTATTCAATCGTTTTTACGAACCGAAACTATTACACAATGGTCGCTTATAAATTATAGTTAATTGATCGTTAATATCAAGTTACTAATTAACTAACGTTAGTTTAGAGCTAAAGCGTATTTACTTTGTCTACACGGTCGACCGCGATGTTGCATTTTACGCTAATCGAACACGAAATCGCTGCTAAACGTTTCTGTATGAAAAAAAACTACGCGAATGTTTTGCCGAAAATTTCTGGTTTCAGATTTTTCGCGTCGATCGGCACCGACCTTTCGACGTAACACCTTGGAAACAAATAATCGCCCGACGTGTCCAACAAACGACGACTTTTTTCGATATAGAGATTTGGGCGTTAAAGAAAAACGGGACCAAAAAATGGTGAACGGTTCGAAACGGTTAATTAGAAATGCCCGAAATGTTCGGAGATCGTACCGATTTCACTTAACCACGCGTCGAGTCTCCTAAACGCTATACGCGCTAATCGAATTGCTCGTACGAGTTACCACAATCGGTTTTTCGACGTCCCCGTCAACAAAACGCGTTTATTATTATTGGCGGTGACCCGCGCGTACGATCTAATCGAAAATCGCGCGAATTCGTGTCGGGAAGCGTAATAAATAAATAACGAACGCGAACGATAATTGTGACCCGAATCAGACGTCGGTACGGATAATGACGCGTCCGCGCAATCGCTTACGATCAAATTGTCGATAAAATAAACGTATACTGTATAGTAAAAACGGCGGAGCGAAGTTCGATTAAATCCGCCCGGTGACTGACGGCCGTAGAGCAATTTTGAATAATAACAACGCGTACGTGTGTTTCGGACGACAATCCGCGCGACCGTCGGTAATAATCGCGTCGGTCGACGTCTCGTTATGGCCAGTAAACGGTTATTCGTTCGTCGTACAAATCGTGGAACGTTCGAACTTACGAACTCGTGTTGGCGTATAACGAAATAAGACGGCGAACGTTCGAAAGAAAAATAAACGACGACGACGAACGTCCACCGACCGCGTTCTTCATCGTCCATTCAAACCGCGGAATCCGTAAAAGTCTCGATTTTCGTCTATATATATATATAGAACCGAAACGGTATACACGCCCGTTTAATCAACTCTGTACACGACCAGTTGTACACTCGTCGCTGAACGAATAATTTTATTTCTACGCGCGTTCACACACACACACACACTCGGTCGTAGTTAGAAACATTTTTTTTAGGTCCCTTTTAAACTCGTCCGAAAAATTGTATTTAATTATTATTTAAAATATTTATTTATATACGTTTACTATTTATACGGATAAGTCACTGTCGACAAAAACGTATTATTGCCTCGTTATTAGCGACAAATTCGGACTTCACGCGGCGGAGCGGACGAGATTATTCGATTATCGACTAATTTTGTTTCGTGTAAAGTCGGACGATTTTGACGCGCGCTACGGTCCGATAGCGAATTGTATAGCCAGTCTACACTCGCACAATTCGACGCTTCTATTGATTCGCCCAGTGGGTCCCTCGAACGAACACTAATCGTATTCGTCAATTATCGTAAACTATTATTTCCGAATCGTTTTTCGTGTACGATAATTTACCGTCGCTTCCCTATTGAAAAACGATAATAATTCAACTCTCGGCAATTGAACTAGAACCGACGTCCACAGCGTCCGTGACTCGGTACGAAAATGTCTTTCGTAAATCAAATCGTACTACAGTAGAATCCGCTTATAACGATCTTCAAGTGACCTAAAGAATCAGATCGTTATATCCGTACTTCGTTGTATCCCGGAGACAAAAAAAAATTGATTTATTAATTATTTATTTAACGAATACGTGTATTCAAACGACATTGTATATTTATGAAAAAAAAAGTACGTATTATGTATGTGTGTATATAATATTAATTTGAAAAAATATTAGTTATAGTACTTTGTCTATAACCGGAACAATACGATTTCTTTTACATGATTAGCGATATTTTTTAACGCCAAACATATTGCTGACGTATTGACATCGCTGTTTAACGAAATTAAAGTAGTACGTACTTGATCAATTGAAAAACACACTTCCGGTATAGACGGCGCCTTGTACACAATTTCTTCCGTCCCGTCGTCAGTTTGGTTGTTTTCATCATCGCTTGCCTTCAAAATAGAATCGACAATTTCTTCTTCGTTCGATTCTTCACTGGTCGTATATACTTTTACATACTTATGTCGTATATACACGTACACGTATGTTTATTAAAGATAACGATATATCGTATCGGAAATTAAGATACGAAATCCAGTTTATTGTTATAGGCGAATAAAATAACCAATTTTTATTTGAAAAATAATATATTCGAATTATCGCTGTAACCGATATCGTAATATCGGACCAAAATTACGTACGTGAGATATGAAACCAACCAAATACATGACTGGGAATCATTTTATCCAAAATACCGTTATACAAGGTACCGTAATAAACGGATTCGACTATATTTCGTATTGGTAACGAGATAATATCGTAAACGACGCGTTTTCGAAACGACAAAGATAGAAGGCGCTTAGATCTACAACGACGAAGGTCTGCCTAGTTTGTTTCGAACGACTTATCTTAAGTATTGTCTAAATTCACTAAATCGACGCGTGACTATTTTACTGCGGTTTTTGTGGAATGGGAAATGATTAAAAATATTTCGCCTTTCGTTTTCGCGAAATTTCACAACGGACCGTCGACCGCTTCTTAACCCGTAACGGAACACACATAATTACGGTGACACTCGAAAACCATACAAAATATAAACGTACTATTTCAATACGTAGGACACAAACTAAGCACGAAAATGTTATATTTTAATGTTACCCGTGTTCCGTAACCTATATATCAACATTTTACGTCCCCTGTGGCCAGCCACTTAATATTCATAATTGTGCTTTACCTTTTTTTTTAGTACTTATATTGTACTTTATGTACGATTTCCTTATTATATACGTAATTTATTTATTTCGTTTATAATAATTATCGTAACGCCGTACAATATTAAACGAAAAATATTTATTTTCGAACATTTCGATCGTTTTTCCAAAATACGGTAAAAATAATTTTGCTAGTAAAAAACGGCAATTTGTGTAGCGATTCGTATTGGGGAAAAACGATTTTTTTCAACCACGTCTTAAACCGTACCTAACGAATGCCGATTTTAGTTTGTTATCGAGCAAAGGCTTAGTGTTTCGTACGTAACACCTGACCGTGGGACGCCCTTCGAAATATAGGGTTTTCGAATGTAATACGTTGACCAGAACCGAAAGGGATGTTCTCGAACAGAACGATTCGACGCGGTATAAAAATATATGGCGTGTACGACAACCACGATGTAGAAACGACCGATTAAACGTATCGATTTTACGAGTTCGGAGTAAAGACAAATCGAGCAATTTTCGAATTCTCGGTACTTATAATCGAAATACGGGAAAAAAGACGATAACTTTTGAGTAAATTTATCATCCACTAAACGCCGCGGAGCACACGCTCCTCTTCGACTATCCGGCGCTGGAGGCTATATCGACCGGTCACGAACCCCGTACTATGAGGCAGAAACGTGTTCGTCCTTCGACGCGCCTATTCCGCGGGCTTCGATAAACTTCTGCGTACAACGAAACGCCTGAACTTGACGAAGGGATGGCCCGAGCCTTAAGCGGGACGGCTAAACAGCACGCCGCCAGGGACAGAATGAATGGGAACGAGCCCGTCGGGAAACATCATTAACGTCGAATCGCCGCTCCGGACTCTCGAGAACGACGGCACGAACGAGACACCAGACCGCGGCGAATCGTCGTCGTCCTAGACTATCAAAAATTATCGATGAGCGATACCCCACGGGGACCCAAGTGCGCCGTTCGTCTTACGATATCCGTTATTTTCGAACGTTGGCCGCCGCGGGCAGGGGACAGAATCCTCCGGGATAACGATGATAAAACCGACGCGTGATTTCGTACGCAATATCGCCAAGGGGAAGAGAACGCGCGTCGTTTTAGACAGAAACCGAATCCAAAAAAAAAAAAAAAAACGGGTAAATTCGCGAAAATCGGCGGTTCGGACTACACCGAAAAGCTCGATAAAATAGGTGTCGTAGCGTGTTCGAAGGGACAATTTACGTCGCGTACGTTTATGTACCGCACGAACACGTGTTTACTGCGTGTTCTATACACGTTCGAAGGTACTCGATTCGAGGTTTCAAACTTAATGCCCCGTTCGTCTATATATATATAATGTATACAAATATGGCTGTCGTAATCCGAACGGCGAAAACCACTACGGAATTAAAACGCGCGTAACGATATTATTAAAACGGGCGTATATACAATAATAATAATAGTAATCGGTCGGGACGATAAAATTGCTGTTCCAAATACGTTCCGTGTGAATTCGAGTATATAATATTATGTATACACGCGTACGCGCGGCGGTTAGGACGATATGATCGTTTCGCGCGAAAACCTTGAATAAGAGTTGGAACGAACGTAATTCGTTCGGACGGCACAAAAGTAGTTCTCCTTGGGAGTCTCGGCCGGCGCGTATTTCGCCCCGAAACTGTAACGACGTTCCTTCGGTCCGCGCGGTTTTTCGTTGGCGTTTCCACCTAACCGCAGGCAGGCCCGCCACCGTCGCCCGATATCGTAACGTAAAAACGTTTTCGCGTCGGCCGTAGTTCGAAGCCTTCTTCGATTACGGACGCAAACTCGCCGTAATCGTCATACGGACAGACAGATATCCCAGACAGACACGTTCGATTGGAAACGCCGGCACCGTTTAACGGTATAACGCGAGTCGGATAACCGTCGCGCAGACGATTCGTTTTATGTAAACCTCTCCGTATTCTTCGGTTCTTTGTGCACACGAATCGGTGTAATTTGTAATAGCACTCGCGCGAAAACGATTAGGTTTACTCGCGAGCCCAATTTACGGTCGCGGTCGTCCATTCGTATTTAAAAGTAACAAATCAACGATCGTGTTCATTATCTACGTAATCGTTTACGTCGTTATTGACATACGTTTGTTTTTTCGATAAAGCGACGTAAACCAAAAAACAAAATTTGTTGTCGTTATTATATAACACTTTACACGCGTACGATATACGTACGTACGTCATTATTGTTTTCGGTCGGGCGCTCTTTAATTAATCGAATCAATAATTACTAAACAATAATCTACGCCGACAATATCCGAATAAACGAAATTACGTTCGCGTTTCGTTAGTCTTTAAATTCGCGCGTCAAAGACGAAGATTAAACGTTTTTTAAACAAACATAAAGAAACACGTATAATACGAATTAACGTTGTTTTTTCGCGTGCTACTCGATCGAACGTCAAATTACTCGTTTAACGTCTGTCTCTCCCTCTCTCTCTCTATCCCCCTCTCTTTACGGCCGAAAACAACGTGACCAACGTAAAATATCCCAACTTGAACGCGACGTACGCTAAAGTACAATTAACAACACCTGTATGTGTACATTTTGAGTAGTCCGCTACGCAAATTGTTCCGGAACTACCGTCGCCGAAAGCAATCCGGTCGTTTCGCCAGCGAATCTACGCCGTCGTTTAGCGAATCGTCTGTGCCTGTCCACCAGTTCCAGTGTCCGATGCCATTCCGTCGTCGTTGTTGTTATCTCCTCGGGCTTCGCGCGTCCATTATGAAAACGGTAGAAATAATTATTAACGTACACACGCGCGTTTCGTGCTAATCGATTTCAAAGTAACGCGATTTCCGGCACAGTTTAATAACCAAACTGACGTTAAGCGTCGCGTAATCGAAACTACGGGGCAATATTGGTCAATATGCTACGAACTAAAAACGGAAAACGAGAGCGCTGCGGTGGTCAAATGTAAGACGCGTAATTACGCCCAAGTACGACTTCGGCTCGTTTCAAGAATGTCCATTGAACAGTACCGAGAGCACGCGGTTCGTTTTACCCGAAAACCACGGTACGCGCGTACGTATTTCCGATACGACGGTGCCCGAAACGATTGACCGGAACTACGCGCCGTATTGTCGGCCCAAATACGCGAGACTCGAGAATTACGGACAATTTCGGCGTAGTACCCCGTAAGCGCGCGTCTAAAACGGCTTAAAATTGCTTCGTGCCAACGTACCATCGTACGTCATTTCGGTCGGCATTAATGCCAACGGCGCCGTTAAAAAAGCGAATCACCCGCTGGAGTTGACTTTGGCCAAAACGGAAATATCCTAAACAAATTATTTTGCCCGGGGAAAACGTGCCCGCAGATATTTCCGATTTACGCGTTCCCTTCGGTACGTTACGCGAATTATGACGACGAAAGACCACGTCGAATTCGCCGAACGATAGTGACGAAATGTGCACAATATTTATTATACCGAACTGCCAACGAAGATAGCGTAGCCGTCTCTCGGAAGAAAATTAATCGGATTTCGACGAATATTTACATATATTCATTGGCGATGTACGCGCGCCTAATTACGCGCGTCGAATAAATTTACGATAAGATTGAAACGTTCGACCACGAATCGAATAATAATCGTGTATTTCAAAAAACGAGAAAACGTACGTCGGCTGTTCGTCGTACGAAGTCGAGTAGGAAAATGCAAATTTCGGTGGGAAAAAAGTGGCCGCTAATTGCGACGCTCGTGTGTATAATTCGTATTTAAAACGGTTTTGTCCTTGACGGGTCGCGCGTTACGTCTGATAAAAATCGTACCGTCCAACGATAAAACGGAATTCCGTTAAAAACTAAGAAAAAAAAAACCCCCCGTGTTTTCTAGATAAACTGTTCGTAGATGCACTCTGTATACGTCGAACGAGTTTGCCGCGGTACGCGTAACGGACAAACTTACTGCACCCGGCCGACCGTAGGCGTCTATCTAATCTCGAAAGTCGTTGCGACTTCAGTCGATATACGATGTACGGGCAATTACGCGTAAAGTCGTTGCGCAGATCGAGTCCCCCGGATCGTAACGTTGTAACTATTTTCGACGAGAAAAACGATTTTACGACGGAAATTTCGGCGGGTCCGTAAATTCGTTTACCCGCGTACGACCGGAGTTCAAAAAAACCGTTATATTCGTTCAAGCGCGCGTACCGAGTATCGCGAACGGACAGCGTTGGAACTTGCGTCGCCGTATCCACTTCAGCGGGTGGCCTGAAGTGCCTGTATGTAGTGGTCCTACGAGTATGCAATCGTACTTAAGCTATTAATAATTCTATTCGAATACGACCTATCGAGCTCGAACGTTATACGTATATATTTATAACGTACGTTATTCGATATTTTTTCTTTCAATAAACCGTTATCGTAATTCGTGACGAATATTGAATTCATATAAATATGAATCGTTCGGCGTGCGTGTACAAGCGTTCTTTGTTAAACGAGACACTCGACAGATAAGATTAGGAAGATGATCCGTAACGTTGGCCGTTATTTGTTGTTATATCTATACGTTCGTTCGGGAAAATTCGACGATCAAAACAATTCGCCCGGTAAATCTGTTTCGCAATCCGTGCGCCGATATACGAAATTATTACGGGCGCGTTCGATCGTTACGTTTACCGTGTCTAACGGTGGTTATTACTCGTTTTATTCTAGAGTTTTTTCGCTCGACGATCTTTGTGCCAACTTAAAATGTACTTACGCGTCCGCTAGCCCTGCGTCGATACCGGCTATGATTTTCGGCACTCGTGTAACCAAACGACGACGACAACGAAAAAACCGACCATGTTCGCCATTTTGGTTTGGGGGGAAGACGTCTCATTCGTATATTCGTGACGCGTGCTTCAGACGAGAACCATGTCGTTAATTTTTTGTCGATACTTTTTTGAACGAATAATCCCCCGTACTAATGGTAACCCGACGTATCCGTTGAGTTCTTAAAGCGAATATCAAAGCGCGTTGTTTAATAACACCGCCGTTCGAAAACAAGCAACGACGCGACGGAATAATACGAACATATCGTATTATTCGTTATCACGCGTGGGTGCCGTTGACGAAAATTCTTACAAATTCGGACGGAGTTACGAAAAAAAAATCGTATTAATCGTTTCTACTTATTAACGTACTAGTGGCTTAATAATATGGACGGATAAATTACTATTCGGTACACAGTTCACTCGATCTCCGACCCGGGTGCTCTATCCAGTCATTCGGACGGTAACAAGTTTCGACCGGTCCGGTAATCGTTTATCGCGTGTTATTATTCAATAAAATTGTCCGTTTTATAATTGAAAAGAAATAATAACGCCTTTTAAGTTTGGTATAACTGCGCTAATTATATAATGTTACGTACCGATTTCGGTTTAATAACCGAGTTTATCGGAGTCTTTTCGGAGTTCGTTATTCCGCCGTGAATTTGTTGTTCTTTGATTATCTTCAATACGGTTTGATTACACGAGGCCCGTCGTTTTCGTTTCGATCGCATTTTATCGTAACAGTGTCCCGTCGTACACAAACTCCGGCTATTTTCAAAATTCGCTTTTAAAGTCGAATAATCGCGTAAAATACACGTCGACCTCTCGATAAACGCGTTAGATACACGTTATCCGTGTTCGTAATTCGAAAAGAGTTTCGACGTCAAAATACTATTTCAATTGCAACGCCGGGTTTTCTCTATCGCGAAATCGCGTCGTTTCCATTAGCGGTAATCAACATAACTAGTTTTCCAAAAATACCCCGAACGAACACGCGTGACCAGTGTCTAAGTGGGCCGAAACAATTCGGTAGCGTTTATATATATATGTAAATTGTCGCTGGATTGGTCGTTAAATATCGGGTTTTCGAAATAAGGGAAACAACCGTTTTATTCGAACGGGACGAATTTTCAATTTTCTCGAAAGCTATTTTCTCGTTTGCCCCGTATGAAACACGCACGTTATAATTAATTACGGTTTTTGTGTAGGGCAATTGGACGAGCAACGTACGCCCGCGCGCGTTGTTGGTCGCACCGTTACGGGTATACGATATATTTCCAGGACGCTTTCGAGTAACGAACATTTTCACGCGTATAAAGCGTTTTTCACGCACGCGCCCAATTCCCCCTCCCCCGAGATGGGTACGCGAGTTGCGACGATAAATCGACGAATAAATACAGTTTCCTGAACGCGGTCGGACACCACGGCGCGGCGTACATGGTTTGAACTCGTCGTGGGTCGCCCGAGAAACGGCCATTGTTCGCCGTGGAGGTAACGGCGTGCGTAGGTGTTCTTCGCGAGAGCGTTTCGCGAAACGCGAAAGGACAAACGACTTGTCGACACAGTATTCCCGATCGCGCACACGGTAATAG
This sequence comes from Geopemphigus sp. TES_GeoC_2020, assembly GCA_025469175.1. Lineage (NCBI taxonomy): Eukaryota > Metazoa > Arthropoda > Insecta > Hemiptera > Aphididae > Geopemphigus > Geopemphigus sp. TES_GeoC_2020. The sequence goes on from JAIPRN010000668.1 coordinate 13,166, forward strand.
CGACCTCCTAATCACGATCGATGGATCGACCGTGTGTCCGATATGTCGGCGCTATTTGATTACGCGCCGCCACCGTGTCCGTTACTCGAGCGAAATTCGGCAACGCGTCGGTGTTCGGTACGCGTTTTAGCGCGCACGCGCGCGCATCCATACCACCCGATCGTGAATGTAGCGCCGATATCGTAACGTTATACGATATACTTGACCGCGTCGCGAACGAAGTACGCGGCGATTAATTAGTAAATGTTGAACCGCGCGCACAAAAAAACCGAACGAAAAGCGCGGTAAAGGAAATATATTAACGAACAGCGCTGGTGACCTTTAGATTAAAAACGATTCGTTTCCGACGTTGCACAATCACGTACCCGCTCGAATTCAGTTGTACGCCGTGAGATGATCACCGAAATTGCTAGTGCGACGATTTCGGAGATCTCGATTGAAAACAAAAAATAAAGTGAAAAAAATTCGAATTCCTCGCCGGTTCGACGATAACCCGTTTGATACCTTTTTATTACCGCCGACGCGATTCTATTCGGATTTTATTGTTGTTGTTGTTGTTATTGTTATTATTATTATAAAATGTACGCTTTAACGTTTAAACGCCAGGACGATTTGTAATTTTATCGGAAATCCGAATACGATAGATATATTTTTGACCGCGCTTAAATATACGCAGACTCTTCGTTATCTTTCTCGTACAGTTTTATATCATTTTGAAGGTAAAACCCTCGATAAGGACCGAACATTTACGTATATCTTTCATAATTCGGGATCTGCCGGTCCTCGGTTACGTCACCGAATGTATAAACCGTTCGCGCGCGATATAATTCGATTTAGCGAATAATTAATTAATCGTTCGTTTCCGGTACGATAATGGCGTAATTTTCGATTATTTTAATAAATTGCGATATTTTAAGAAGCCGTTTCCGCCTGGCCTCAAGCCCGCGTAATTTAACGATCGATAAATTATTGCGTTTTACGCGTTACAGAATTATTAAACGTGTACAAAATAAGCGCCCGGCCGCTCCGTCCGAATAACGTTTTTTCGTTTATTATAATTCTACGTTCGTTTTTTTTTTTTTTTTTATTCGAACCGTTCGCGTTTCGGTACCTAGGTGTAAATTAACCCTTGTCCGTTTTGACTTTCGATGTTGATTTAATTCGAAAGAGAGTTTTTTACACTGAATTGTTCGTATTGATTGGCCTAGTCGTCTTTATACGGCCCGAATAACTGTCGTATTGAACGATAATCAAAACGAATTGTAATTATCATTACGTTAATCGAAGACATTAGGGAGGTCCGTGCCGATAAAAAGCCAGTTCACCGCCCGATACCGTACATAACTAAATTCGTACTATAGCGGCAATTCGAAAATATTTTTCGTTTTTTTTAGAATTCGCCTAATCCTGTAACTCGCGAACTAAACACAAAACCAAACGCCCCAGTAAACTAGATTGACGAATAAAATTCGTATTATTTATAAATTAGATAATAACGACGTGTACAAGGGAAAGCGAACGAATTAAAATAAATATCGACGGAGACGCCTACGGCGCTATATTATATATGTGTGCATGCGTGTGTGTGTGTGTGTGTGTGTGGGTGTAAGATTTAAAACAAACTGTTTGGTAATGTGTCGCGATGACGCAATAATAATAGTATAGTAAGTCCAATGGCGAGCGAACACTACGTGACGTTTTATTAAATATCGTTTCGATATTTATTCAGATCGTCGATCGTAATGATATACGGATTCAATCGTTTCTATAAATAACCCTGGCTACGTGCACAATACGAGAGTTTGCGAATCTCGGATCGTAATATACGACCTCGCTATATCGTAGAAAGGCGCGCCCCCCGCTGATTTCGCGTTCGGCAATTATTCCGCGACTTTCGCGATTCTTCAAATCGAGTACAACTGTTTCGTGGACGCGGTATTGCGAACGTAATCGATCGTTGGAATCGGTGTTAACGTAGTTTCGTGTAAACATCGGGCGGGTGGCAACCCCGTACTCTTTGTTCATCCGACGATCGTAAACAAGCGCGATCCCATAAATCGCCAAGCGACTAGACCACCACGGTGTTTCTCAACCGAAACTACTCGGGCGGGCGAATCGTGCAAATGACAAATAATCGCGACGGTCTCGACACGGCAACAACACAAACGGTGTGCGTCCGAGCGAACAACTGCCTTTCGTCAGGCGCGCTTGCGTCGCGTAAACCTACCCACGTGATTCCAAATTCAGTCGTTCCCATAACGAATATTCGAATAAACGATAACGAAAACGACGGTTTTTTTTTTCGTTTTAAATCGGTCAAATACGCGACCGTTTACGTAACCGCGATTTAAGTTCGGCGCGAATTTCGTATTTAAAGTTTAATAAAACGCGTTTACCACAACGCGATTATGTTTATGTCTATTATACGGGTATACACTTTACGCGTAACACACGTTGTACGAACGACACGTTGGTTCCGGAACTAGAATGTCAAACCGGTAAAATGTACCGGAACGTGAAAACCGAACCAAAACCGCTCCCTTCCGTAAATACATTTAATTCTCGACGATTTCCATACTCCTTAATATATGTTTTTGCGACGACAGTTTGTGGTCCCGTTCGACCGTTTTTGTTGTTCGCGTACTATAAACGGGGAGGGACACCGAACAAACTATGACTGAAAGGTCCGTCTTGCCGGTATCACCTTGGCGCGCATACACAATTACGATATCGACATAAATCGCGTACCGATATCGATCAAGCACGATCGTTTTTGGTCGGACATTATCCGCGTAATACGATAAAATGCCCGCGACGAGTACGCGTAACGCGAACAAGACCCAACGAGCATTCGTTTTTCGTTTAATCTTCGCAGAAATAACGCGTTCGTAGTATCCACGATGCCTTAAAACGTAAATACGGGCGACGTATTTTCGTTTTTCTCGTATTCGAAACGATTCGTACTGTGTTCCTTTGGGCCGCATGTACGTACGCGTTTAAGCCGTATTTTTCTATTTTACCTCCGACGGTAAACATTACCGGGTACGGTGGACGTTGATTTTATGACCTCTAAAAGACAAACGTAGACGTTTTAAAGGGCGTTCGGACTAAACGCCCGATGATTCACTCCTAATTTAAGTACGTGCTCAACACGTAGACGCGGACCTAAGGTGTTTTGAAACGAATTTTTTTTACGGAACAACTACGTTTTTAAACGTTTTGAAAATTTTCGAAAATAACGGTTCCTATAACAGACGTTTGAGCGTACGAAACCGAAAAAGTTTTACGTTAATTTCGAAAAATTATAGTTTTTTCGACTAATATCGACCGAAAATTATATAAATACGATTTTTGATTATTTCGTTTTTAATACAAGCAACGTGTTTCTTTAAAGTTTACGACAATTTTGATACACACACATACACATATATTTATTTATCTAGAGCGTATTTCGATATTTCAAAATTTTATAGGCGTACAAATTTGTTTTATAAGGTATATTATAAAGCATATTTCATTATTTAGATACCATAATACGGTTTTTGTGCGCAAATTCCTATCGAATAAATACACATATTATTATTATATATATTATACCCGACTGTTGTAATTTTATACGATTTTTCCTAAATATTATTACGTTCGATTCACGATATAAACGTGTATCCATAGGTATTTTTCTAATTATTTTAGTACCGAATAATTATTCTTCGAAGACGTTTTCTATTTTACGTACGCTATATATTTTATAATAACGTAATTAGTGTTTTCAATGCGTTTACAGTTACAGCTTATGACTACACGCGTACAAATGGTACGATTTTAACGCATTTTCACGCGTGTAGTATATCTAAATAATAATAATCCGCGCGTCTAACGCAACCGACGCGAATAAGTATTTAGGTAAATTTTATCGATTTGTATAATGCACCTAAAATAAACATGAGCGTGTTCAACTCGTATAGTGAATATTACGTGACGAACGTTATTTCGTTTCTAAAATCGAACACCTAACGTTGCGAATGTCGTGACGTTCAGAAGGTCGTTTGGCAAGTGTACAAGTCCAGAGTACAAAAATCGAACGAAATAAGAAAATGTTGATCGGGATGAGAAAGCGTTCAGCCCGAAAACAAAAACAATTATAAAAATCCCTCCCCGGTCGGTGGTAATCGAAAATACGTAATGTGTGTTTCGCGTTTGGAAACAGTGCAACAACGACCTTATTAAATTTTGTAAGAGAACCGGGAAACCTACTGGTTTTACTATGACGCGATATTTTTTTTTTTTTTTTTGAAACACTTACGCGAGTTTCAAACCGTAATCCCTGTTTACAGACAATAGACGTCGGACAATAGGGTAATCGATTTTTCGTTTCAAATTTCCGATAGTTTTCGTGAACGTTTTCCGTGAAATCGTCGATACACGGAATTCGAATTTTCGACGCGATATATATTATTCCGTCGTTGTTCCGCACGTGTTCGATAAATCATTAAACAGCGTGTATACGTAGAAGGTAACGCGGTTTAATAAAAGTTGAACATTCGTCATTATCCGTCACTACGGGATATTTTTGTTTTTCGAATAAATATCGAACGTCTTTGGAATTTACGGCGGGAGCCTCGGAATTTTATAATTTTACAATTTTGAAAATTCGCTATTACACGCGAGATCGATATTACGTTTGATTACGAGAATATCTCGACATTCTACCCGAGCGAATGCCCGTCAAACGCCCACTCCACACACTCGTCCAGCACAATATATCCGTTTTTCGAACACCGCCGCCGTTTACTGGAAACGCTGTTATTTAAATAATGGTTTCCCGTACGCCCCTACCCCATAACGTTCTTTAAGCGTTCTATTTTCCGTCATATTCGGTCGCATCCACATTGCGTGTTCTTGAGGATCGCTCGTTATATCCTTCCGATTGTACTTTTATACAACCCGCAATATTGTAACATGCAGTACGATGTTTGCTACGCACAGACTCGAAACGGAACGCAATAAGAGAGGCAAAAAAAAAAACGTCAGAGACTCGCCGACGAGACGAACCAACTGTTGAGCCTTTCGTCCAAAGGTTTACTTAACCGACGGCGACGCGGTGCGGCGTAAAGGTCGCGACGGGCACAGATTACTACTGTTAGTATACATTTTATACGTACGCCGTTTAGTCGGCGGCATAGATAACGCGCACGTTCGTTCGCCATTGGTACGATATTTTTTACGTATTTTTTTTATCTCTCGTTTCACGTTCCTAGGCATTATAAAATAAATAAATAAAAAAAAAGTAACAATAAAACATACGTGCGCGTGTGCGTACGCGTGTGTGGTGTGTGTGTGTGTGTGTGCGTGTGTGTATGCGTGCGTGTGTGTGTGCGTGTGTACACAGATATCATTAGCAGTTATATTTACACTAACGCGTTTTTTTTTATTATTATTTTGTTTCGTTCGCCTGCGAGTGCGCGAATATACACGGAATAATTTATACGAAATACAGTTTTTTTTTCGTTTAATCGTCACCACCTTCCTCCCGCCATAAACTTGGTGTGTTGCAGTCGATTTAATCAAACCAACAGTGGTGGCAGCGCCAAGGAAACGGCTGCGGGTGGGTGGAGGGGCCGGTTTCGATATATATAAGGTCGCGTGACGACCGGTTCGGTCTCTGTGTCAGGTCGCCTAGTCCCCCGCAACACACCGCAACAACATTCGTGCTACGTCCGCGCACAGTTTTACACACTCACAAAAAATTATAAATTATAATAGTAATTTAAAAAAAAAACACTGCGAATTTTCGTACGCACCTTCACGCTTACGATACAACAACAGTAAAATACGTTCACTATTATCATTACCTTTTTTCTTTCGTAACAAGCGCAGACAAAGATGAGGACCAAGTTGGAAATGATGGGTCAACTGCGCCCGGCGTTCAGCGAGCTTAACCTTTCCGAAGGTTTCGAATTCGACACCGAAATCGTCACTAACGAGGTAAATTATTTTTCCATTTTCTAACGTTATATGGCGTTCGAACGCCGTTTTATTTACCCGGCCCACGTCCCGATGACAACAATACGGTCTCTTCTTAATACGAATTCCGTCCCGAAATATTGTCGCGTCTGTTTTTTTTTTTGGACTTTCGGTCGAGCGGTTTCGAGTAAGCGTTATCGAAATCGTCGTCATTTACGGTCTATTTCGTCGTTCACTAATGTTATTCTAATTGCGCGCGCAATAGGCATACGCTCGTACGAGTATTATATTTTTACACACGTGGAAACCGCAAACTAAAAATACGATTTTGTACGTACAACAATAACAATCGCGTATTATACAATATATATATAATTGATACGGAACTTTGTATAAATACCTAATCACCGGATTTTATGTAAATTGTATTCGCACAGGTAGTTCGTAAACGACGACCTACACGATCAACGCGTATAGCGTTTATTGTATACGATCTCGGCAACTGCGCGTTATCCAAATCACGGCATACACACGTGTTTCACCGAAATCGACGAGAATTCTCGTTTCGCCTAAACCGCCCCTCCTCCCCTCCCATATACGCCCGTCCGTCGATAAAATCGCGTTCAGAAAATAAAAACGCGGTACGCTTACACGGCCAATTATGAGGCGCCCGCGTACGTTCAACGATTACACGCGCTATATTATTCAGTTCGATATTGTTCGACGCACGCGCGCGTTTGTAAATTATCGCGAGATTATTAACATATAATTTTAAGGCGCCCGCCTCGGTTGTCCGCGATCGCATAAATTACTGCCGCCATCAGCGTCCGTCCGAAATATAAATAATAGTAATAATAAGTGCAATATGGAAATCGCCGTCGTGACGGATAAAATCGTACCGCGTTCGGTTTCCATAATCATTTCCAGGACGGCGTCCGTTTCGGTGCGTTTCGGTGCGTTCCGTTCGAAACCGTTCATTTCGCGCGTTTTCGAACACGTCCGCGGGATGGTTTTCTTTAAAATGTTTTAAATTTTTCCCAGCGCTGGCGATAAAAAAAAAATCGAAAATTTCGTAGTTATTTCCGCGTAGGTTTCGAATTTTCGGTACACTCTCTGGTCGTCGTACGCCACGGCGCGTAATTATCGCGTCGTTTCGCCGACCGCCCCGCGATACGTACACGAATTATACACGTCTATCAATAGCGATCAAGGTGCTTCCGCAAACAATTCGCGCGATACAGTTGTCGCCTTTTCGATCTCCAAGGACGTGTAATAAATAATCGGCGAATTTTATTTCGTTTACGTTTCGGGGAGTTTTTTTTGTTTGTTAATAAACCGTCTCGCGCGCGCATTGTGTACACGGCATGCGGACTACCGAAACATTTCGAACGTGTAAATTAACCGATTAATATTTATTATTACGCTATCTACAGCGAATGACACGATAAGTGGGGAAACTATTATAATAAATCGTGTGTGTGTGTGTGTGTGTGTGTGTGTGTGTATACACGCGACTTTGCAACGACCTTTAGTGCGTCACGAGGTTTTTCCTAGTCGCACGTTAAGTACGTAACGGTTTTACACCACGCTCGTACGTATCGTTATGTTTTTTTTAAATTATTATGTGTCCATCAAGTCTATCATTTATACCGCACTGACGGCATCTACCCCTGCAGTCGCGTAGTGAGATCCAACGTCAACAGCTATCAGGTAGTAGTAGTAATAGTAGTCGTAAGTAGCCAAGTGTTCCTAAAATCCGCAACGGCGTTCCTACCGAAAACCGGCCTTTCGATGGATTCTATCCCTGTCCCTAGCGGATTGTAGCCAGTAACTGACTTCAGAATTCGCAGCCCGTGAATCCCTTTCCGGTTCCTTTTTCGTCGTCTTTACCAACGCCCCTTTTTTGCCCGTCGTACGCGCACGCCTTGACCACCCAACTTTCACCTATTCGATCTAAGTCTGAAATACCACAGTAACGCGTTGTTAACTACGTATATTTATACCGCGTTTTTTTTTTTTAGCACGTCGCGTTTATATTTACGAAAAATTACATATATTACGATAGCCGTTCGTGTACAATTTGGCGCGTCCTAGAGAGTGTCTTCGTAATCAGTACAGTTTTCTTAACACCTCTTTGATCGTGTTTTACCTCTACGCGCGAGCAAAATAAACGTTAGACGTTTCGAGCTACTGCTTCATTTCACTTCGTCAATGGTGCCTATATATATTTACAATTATCGAAAAAACGAACCGAGATGTTTTTTCGTCGCTAACAAATTCGTTAGAAGTTTGTCTGGTTTAACCGTTTCATTTTGCCCGTCGGAGTCGCCGGACGCGTTTAATAAAACTTATCTCGAATTTAAAAAAACTCTCACTATTCGGTAAAATAATTATTTTTCGTCGACGTAAACACCGGTCCGAAAGTTTTACGCCCCTGTACAATATACGTATATATTACCAAAACGTATACGCGTTTAAAAAACAAAAAACTTTTTACATAAGTTGTTTTTCAACGTACATAATTAACCGAAATAACGTACGCTATTAATACGCGCACAGCATTAAACGCGTAAAAAAGTGGAAGGGGGAGGAAATAAAATATTCAAAAATGACACGCTCGCCCGGCTACTAAATTCGCCGTTACAATCAATCGTCGCGACAATTAAAGTCAAAATAACACGAACAATAAAAATTAAACGTGCTCGATATACGAATAGTACACGAGTTTACGACATGTTTAAATGTATGTACAGCTTCTTGCTCAATCCAATTTCAATAGAAACCGGCGGGCGTTTAAACCGCAGATTTTCTAACGCTCCGCGACGGAAAACCTTTTATCGACAATTATTGTACGACGCTTCCAAGTACCTGGTTGGATTCACGATAAAACTATTCGGCGAATTACCCGAATTATTAATTCGAGTCGCTTATCGACATGGGTTAGGCAATGAGGAAAAACGATTCTGAACGAAATCTACATGATTTTCACCAGGAATTCGGTACTACGCCGTTTGTTTCTCGTATTGAATTCCGAATTTCCGAACGAACGTCGATGTTAATTTTTTCACAAATAGTTGCGTAATGCGTTGCACAACGCGTCACAGCATGCGTCCATATCATTATATTCGGGAATGTAAATCAGTATCGACGTAAAAAATTACAAATTATTTCGAAATGTACAACCTGCAACGTTCCGAAACCCGATATTCCTTACGCGCGTAAATTTTAGCTTTTCTATTTCGTCGTCGAATCTAAACAAATTGTTCGATTTACGGGACTACTATGTCAACGTATAACGTATAGCGTGTGTACGTATATATATATATACGTAGTATAGTATTATATGACTTTTTTTTATACAAACGATATTGCGTCGTAGTATACACGGAACGAGTTTCTTTTTAATCAGCGACGAATCTTTCGTAATACGGAATATTAACACTCGTTAATCACCCGTTCTAATCACAATAAAACTACTCAATGAGTTAGTTCTCAATGAGTAAGTTTGTACGAAATTAGCGATCGCAAATACGCGTCAGTAGTCATAGATATATACACGTGTGTGTGTGTGTGTACCATACCTACACGACGTATCTGTAGATAACGAACGAGGCGATGAACGGGTTTTATAATAATTGTAATACAACGGTCCGGGATTGTAAACGGTGTAGTAAAAAAAAGCGAATAACAATTATTAATAAGGCGGTTTTCGATAATGTGATGTTTACACAACCGCTAACCGATCGACACGGCGTAAAAAGCGCACGGAGTATAACCGTTTTTATTATTATTAATTTTCGCGTCGTCCCGACCTCGAAGCGTCCGTAAAATTCGACTGTTTTTTTATTTTGTTTTGGGCGGTCCTCTCGGTTAGACGCTAGCGTGAATGTGGAAAAGACGTACAATAATTTCGCGCTTGTACGTTACCGACGCACGTGCATTTTTTACACGTACCGCCGCGTAATACACGTCGTAATTTTTTTGACGATCACGTATAACATGTCCAATACCAACGACGACGTACGCGCACCTATGTGTGTGTATGTGTGTGTAAGTGCATGTATGTGTGTGTATATGTGTGCATGTGTGTGTATAAACGCGTTAAATATCGGTTAAGCCAACCGGTCGAACAGTCGTCGCGGCCAAGGTCACGGTAGTGTTAGCGTTGGATCCTTCTTGTCGTTTCGTTTTTTCCCCCTTTGGATTTTCCGCCATCGGCCGCCACGTTATAATCCGTATGGCGCGCACGGTCGGAGGTGCGCGCGAAGTTGAAAATAATAATAAAAAAAAAAAATATACATATACCGAACGTCCCGCCGACGGTAAAAACCGAGAAGCACGCCGCCGCATTCCGACACGCGCGCACGTGTACCGATCGGACGGCCCAGTTTTTTTGTTTTTTTCCTTTAAGCGTTCCGAACGAAATGTTACGTTTTATTACGCCGCGCGATACGCCCTAAAGTCGAGTATAGAAAGACGTGTGGTGAACAAGTACGTCCATTCGCCGATTACGGCCGGCGTCAGACGTTTACGGGAGAGAACAATTTTCGAAGCCAAATAGCTGATAACCATTATTTAGGTGTTCGACGTCCAGTGACGATGTACGGTAATAGCAACGGGAGTCGCCAAACGCGCGTTATAGGATAACGACCTATTCGACGGATTTGGTCGAAAAACAACGGTTTCGGTATTTTCCGAGTAGTGGTGGTAGAAGGATGCCACCGCTGGATCGCTTCTCCGTACCACCCGAACGTCAACTTTCCATGCGCTTGTACCCTAAAAGAGGTAAAAACGACGTAAAACGTTTCGAAATTCCACTCGGATACACGTTTATACCGCTAATAGTCTTGGCCGTCTTGCCGGAAGAAACCGAAAAGGGGTTTTATCAATCCTCGTTCCGTGGTCACACTGAATGATGGCTAATATTCCCTCTCCCCTCTCGCGTCATCGTCGTCTAGCGTACATGCACGTAGCGTACACAATATTTTCGCTTGGTGGTCCCCCCCTCCCACCGGTATCGATCGGCGGACTGATCGTTTTCGTTCCCCGCAGTTTTGTTCCCCCCTCAGCAGTCAGCCGTTTCTCGTCCGTCCCCTCCGCACGGCAGATCGGAAAAGCGATCAACGACGTCCGCGACGTATCGGAATGTCGAACATGACGCGCAATTCGATCGACGTATATATGTATATACCTACCATTATATAAATCTATCACGAAAGAACCGTTACTGCGGTTACATAACCGAGTACGGGAATCATAATTTCAAAAATCGTACACGGACGCGCGCTCGCGTCAATTCGGAGACACGTCGGTTTTACGAACGTTCGTCGGCGTAATTGCGTACATTACGTTCGTATAACAACAAAATTGGTAAATGGCCGCTCTATATATACTCGCAATAACGATACGATCCCGAGGAAATCGCCATCCAAGGTTACGTTTAACGTGTCTCCGTGCCGCTAATACGTCGATGATAATAACACGAAATTCGTCTCGGCCTCCCTGTCCAGTAACTGAACAAGTCGTATTACTTGCTTACGAGCACGGGTCGGCAAATTTCCGTTCGAATCATCTGTGGGTTAGTAGGAATTCGAATCGGGCGTGTTTTATACACGTATAACGCGCAAACGAATATCGCAACTAACCGTGAAAACCTTACGACGGACAACGAACTTACTGTAATATATTATCTACTCGGTCGGTAAGTGTTCCACGTGAAAATCTTGATTACCGAGAAATAACGCGATATCGGACGATAAAAAACTAATGTTATAGATTCCAATTAACGTGTCATAAAATACGCGTGGCGAACTGTCAAAATGTCTCGCCAAATCGAATCTCCTGATATCGTTCGCTTCAATTCGTGTCGTATACTAAACAAGTGTTTAGAGGCCCCGTCGAGAAAAAACCAAACGCGCCACGTGTCTCTGGGATCCACGCTCGCAGTAAATTGATACAATTTCTTTAAAAAAAAAAATCCACGCTTGTACCATGATGAATAAACGGCTGAATATTCCGAACTGTAAATTAATTTTTTTTTCTTTTAAACGCCTGGAAAATTCGTGTTAATCGATACGATCGTATATTGAATCTAAGAAATCGGGTTAAATTTCTGACTACTATAAAATCTATACGAATTTCTTTTTAAAAAAAAAACGCGTTTAATTGGAAATACACTACTGATCAATATTACAATATATAACCTACATTGCGCGTACGTATACTATTATTTATAACGACACTGCATATTTTATACACGTGAAAATAACGAACGTTCTTACGCGTTTATAAATTTTGTTTTGTATACATAATTATCCGTACTGTAATAAAGTGTCTTATTTATTGATTTATTATTAACGTACCTATAACATATATATATATATATATATGTGTGTGTGTGTGTGTGTGTGTGTGTGTCTATAGATTTAGACTCGACACTGGAAACGACTATTTGCCCGAGAATTATTGGATTTCCAATACACGGCTGCCAGTTGGCACAATAACACGCGGTTTCCCATAGTTTTTGATTTGTGAAACACTTTTACCGTTCACGCTAATCGTTCGATGTTTACGAATTAATCCCTTCCCCCGCTGTAATAGTCCACCGGTCGGTGACTAACATCGTCGTAGGTAAACTATAAACAATAATTTACGTATACATAACGATATCAGTTATTGAACTCGTCGATTGATAACGCCCGCCTTGAGCTTATAAATACAATACAAGCGATGTTCAATCTATAGTTCGTCTAATTGTGTGACATATGTATTATTATAAACGTATAAACGTACATAATACACGTCCAGACGTGAGCGCGCTGTACGAATTATTTACTCTAAAATTTGTGGAACGCGCGAATCGAACGTTTAAAACGAGTCCGGGCCGTGCAATCTATTCGTTCCCGACAAGTACCGATGTTTCGCGTGTTTGGATTTTCGGCTGTCGAAACGAAACGATCGTCGAACGCGACTTTTCTCGTATTCGTGACCCCGACCGCTCCGCACGCGCCAGCATTTTTCCGCGATTCTATTTCACTGAAACCGACTCGAATCGATAATAATTATTATTATCGTTCGTCACCATATCGCGGTAAAATGTACCACTTCACGTACTCTACACGCAATAATGAGCCACCAACTGAACGGTTATTCGAAACTGGCCGATTACACGCTAGCGTTTCGCGTTTTTTAGAGATACTTCGTGACGAATCGCGTTGTAAATGAGAATAAACGTACGGCGAACGAACAATGGGCGTGCCATAGATCGCGGAACTTTCGCGAACGAACGCGTTGGATAAACGCGAAAACCGCGATCTCGGCGAAACAAAATACGGCGCCATGGTCCGTATTTAGAATACTTTAAACACCTAATTGCGTACGATTCCAAATGTCGCGAAATGAAAATAGACGCGTCAAAACAATTTCGCCGCCAGCTGGTTCTCGTTCACAGTCGCGGTTGACATCGCGTGGCCTACCTAATGAATTTCACGTTAATGTCGCCTGCTTGCTACAAAATGCTTCGTAAACACGTAAACACTTGTCGCGCTTTTTCGAAAACAGGCGTAAGCGCGCATTCTCGAAACGAATCGTGTATGTATCGCGGCCTATAAAATAGGCCATATACGGTGGTGTGCTTTTAAGAGTGTCGACAATACAATCACCCATCGAGAGTCGTAATTTAATTTTTTTTTTTGTTACGAACGTTTTGTTTAATTTTTCTCCGTGACTAATTGTTATTCAAAGTCCGTAAAAATAACGTTAAAATTGGTCGAAACCGATATCGTTTATCCCTTAGGAAAAAATACCACGGGCCGCGTATCACGTCACTGCAAACGGGTTGAATCACGTTTAAATCCCGCGACAAATACGACGGAATTTCGTTTCGGCGGATGATTAATGTACATGCGCCAAGTTCGTGTCTTTCCCCCTTTCCCCGTCGCTGTAAGGTAAATTGTGGATAAAAACCGGTCGCGTTTTTATTTTAGAATCGCCGTCGTCCCTCTGTGCGTTTCTCCCAATAAATCGCCGTCACTTTCAAACCCGATTTGGTTCTTCGGTTACTAAAAACGGGCGAAATGAATACGGACGTCCCCCGGAGGAGGTCTATCACTATTTTCCCGTTATTATTCGACGCCAGTGAACGGCCGATATTTTATTAAAAACCCGTTGGAAGTCGACTACGGGGACGATAAGACCAATTATCGATATGGACGTGGAAACGGCGTCCGCGAATTTCCGAACTCCGTCGCGATTTCACGTCTTTTACGCTGGTAAACTAATTGGCGTGTTACGCCTAATCGAAAACGATAACAGTAGTCCGTCCCACACGGCGGTGTAAACAATTCTTTTAGTTAGGGTACTTGCCAGTATACGTTTCGCCAAAAATTGATCGTAATCGTGTCAAAAGACTCCGGAACGCTCTGTCTCCGTAGGAGTAGCCAACGTGATCGTCCGCTCATTGCGCGATTTACAAATTTGAAACGCCGCTAAAAAGCCGTTAATTACGGACTTCGAATAATCTAATTTGACGCGGATGATAAGAGACGTTAGATAATTCTAATATGTACCCCGTTTGTACGGCAATGTGATGGTCCAAGGACCGTTGAACGAAACCGGCGACGGAGAGAAATTCCTTTTCACGAAACACCAACGGTCGCTACTTGACGGGAAGGAAACTTGCGCGCGCACCGCTTACGAAACGAACTTGTCGAATAATTAGTAAAACGCCACTCGGTACGCGCAGAGATAATGGCGAGCACGCATCCACCGTTTTATGTCGGTCGACGAATAACGAATAAGTTCGTAAAAACGACGTGTCTTCGAATTCACGCGGCGGCGCGCCCGCGTTTTCGGAATCGTTCCGTGTAAATACGCCCGTATCGTCGCTCCATTATGTCGTACGTTAATTGGCCGTCGAGCGGTTTCCCGTATAAATTGGCTCCGCCGCCGGACGAAAATCGGCCGGCAAACAGTTTCCGACGCACGCGACCTTGTCCGTCGCGCATAACCTTGAAAATTCGGCGAAAAGTCGCGGGGCCCGGGCGCATCGTACACCCCCCCTGCGTCTCTCCACCCGTTTTCGTGACGAACCCCCACCCGCCCCCAACTCACCACTGTACGACGCTAGCGCGCCCGGTAGGGCGCGGTGACACGCTCCGGGATACGAGGGCGCCCGCCTTCGGTCGATAGCCGTCTTGCGCGCCGCTACCGGCGGGTATAATAAAAACGTCGCGGTGACCTGTTTGGCGCGCGATGAATGGTGGTAGTGCGTCGTGTTCGTGCGCGTGCGTGAGCGCGGGCGCACTATATATTCAAGCATGTGCACAATGCGCGTGCGTGCGTACTATGGTCGCGACGGCGGTGGTGGAGGGACGATCGACCGCGCATGGTTAGTAGTGGTACGGAGGGGTATACCCACACAGCGGTATACACACACACACACGCATATGCGCGTACGTCGTCGAGACTGAAACGCGCGGCGCGACAAAATGTGAAAACCACACTGGATGATCGGCGGACAGTCGGCAACCTAACCCCGTCGTGTGCGTGTCGTCGTCGTTCGTTGGTTTCGTTATTTCGTTCAAGTTCTTTTTTTTTTTTTTGAGTCATCCAGTTAGGCTTCCGTTATCTCTTATCGTTTTTGACCGCGTTCGCGTCCGTCCGTCCGTCGTCCCCGGAGGAGAACGTTCCTTCCTCGTTGTCGATCCGTCGTTGCGTTTTTACCGCCGCGATATTTTCGGTTTTAATTTTTCGTCGTACTCGGGCGCCCGTGAGTGAGTGGTTCCCAACGTTTTTCGAAAACGCGTCCCCGCCGCCATGTGTATCGTAATCCATCCGATCCTGCGCGCTCTGTACGGTCTGTTCACCGGCGCAGCCCCTTCGTCTTCGTCCGCCGTCAGAGTCACCGTGAGTCCGTCCGTCATCTCCCCCCCCCGATTATTTTCGCCCACCCCCTTTCACACGCACACACATAGACGTGAGACGTCCGGTCTGTCCGTCACGAGTTTCCTTGAAAATATTCGACGTTTATAATAAAAAAACAAAAAACGCCGTCCGTTCGCGAGACATTTACCCTAACGTCCTGTCGGGGTCGTACGCGCACCACAATATGATCGTTACCGTGACGTACAATCAACGTCTTTCCATACTTCCCCCGTGAGCACCGCCGATTCACGCTGTTGTTGTTTTCGGTAGTTCTCCCGCGTTCGATCTCGCTCGAAAACGCCGGTCGGACCTACCCTCCGCCCGGTCGAGACGACGAGAAATATTTTGTTTTCATTAGCGACGAGGTAAAGAACTCGCGCTACCCGTACAACGGCAGCCGCGTATTGTTCGTTTCGACAATAATAACATTCTCCCCTAACCCGAACGTGTCGAATAGCCCCCTCCCCATACGTCATATTTCTCGGCTAGGAAATAATGGTTTTTCGACCCCTTCGTTTCGTACGGATAACGCCGACCTGATTTCGGTTTGTCGACGTTATTCGGCGGGCCGTACGAAATTCCACCCGGAATCGCATACGGCACAATTCACGACGACACACGCGCGTGACCGTCCCGGCAGCAACGCATTATTACGTACGTAGATGTATCGGTCCGGTACGGGACGAAAAAAAACGTCGAAATATTCCTAGAAAATCGGCAGTACCGTAGACGTTAAAATTCGGACGATTGTAAAATTCCGATAACAAAACCGTACTCGCCGCGTATACGTTACGCTGCTCCTACACCGAATAATATCGGAACGCGACCCCCATGTGTCCCCCACCCATTGGTGATACCGTCCGCTACGATTAAATATCGGAACAAAACGCCGTTGTAAGCGATAAACGGGGACACGTAGTTAACAAAAAACAATTTGTCAAAGTTTCAAAAATAACCCGTCTCTAGTTTACATACATATTTGTGTTTAACATATTTAATATATACATATATACTTGGCGAGTTCTCGTTAATCGTCGCGTTCCCAATTCGAATTTTCCGCCGGCCGAAAATTGCCGCCTACGATTATTTTTTTCACACAAATTGGATACCATCGGCCCTCGACGTTTCACGCGTAATTCAGGACAACAACGCTGCGAGCGTATCGATTTTTTTCCCCGTCGAATTTTTCGTTCGTTTTTTCGACGTATTCGCGCGTTCTAAGTTTTTTGTACGTCGACGACACTATAATATTTACGCGCGTGTATTTCGATTATTCGGACGCTGATTTATACCGTAACAATAATGATAAAATATTATCGTGATATTGTCGAACGAGAGAGAAAGAGGAGCGAATTTGCATTTTCCCGTCGCCGCGCGCGACCTTTCGCGTCTACAGCGCAGCCTCGGCGTTCCGTGACGAGATCACTATCGCGCGCGTGACGTCGACGGCGTAATAATACCGAAGACGGCGCGAATTTATTGTTCGTTCGCCGGCGAATCATCATCGTCGTCCAAGAACCGACGACTATTTTTCTGTCCGCAAAATCGACGTCGGCGGTGCTTGCCCGAAATGGCCGCGAGTGTACGACGCCCTAGTCGTCGGTGTTCGCCACACTATACGCGATCGATTTCGTTCGTCGTACACGACTTCGTGGGCCCCGTAGTTGAACGAAAACGATCGCGACCGTCATTTCCCAGGAAAGCTCTTGCCACGCTTCGACCGCGAAAACCAACGCCACCACCCGAACGTGTTCGGCGTGAAATTCCTATTAGATAAATCATCCGGTCGTCGGTTACAATTACATATTGTCACACCGCGACAATAATCTTTAAAACGTACGTAATTACGATTTAATTTTCAGTGTTAAATCGTCGTTAATCGTAAAAATAATTTCGACCGTACCTCTTGTGAACTCGATTTGTCCGCTCGAACACGTGCCCCTCCCTGTAACGTAGGAATGTCACGAATATTACGCGACTTGTGGTTTATTATTATGCCTCCAGCCGCCGTCGCTAACGTTTTATCGGGCGAGAATTAAAATCGCAGCGCCGTAATTATTCGATTATTGTTCGTCGGCGTTTTATTAAAGCGTTTTTTTTTGTCGTTTCGTTCATTTTGTAGATCAAAGAAGATTGCAAACCACTTCTTCTGTCCAACGAACAACTTACCACCCTGGTGAACGATATGGACAGCGCCATCAGGAACGGTTTGGCCAAAGAAACCAATCCGTCGTCAATCGTCAAGTGCTACGTCACCTACGTACAAGACCTGCCCAACGGCAAAGGTAAAGTCGGATTTTTACCGCGCGTAATTAATCGGCGGCGGGTCGATTAAATTCCGTTTTTTTTTTTCGCCCCCACACTGGCCGCTCTAGAACGAGGTAAATTCTTGGCTTTGGACTTGGGTGGTACCAATTTTCGCGTATTGTTAATTGAATTGGGAGAGAACAGCTACTTTCACATGGACTCGGAAATTTTCAAAGTGCCCGCTCACATTCAAACCGGCAAGGGCACCGAAGTAATTCGCCGTATTTTTATTTTCGCGTTCGTAAATAATTATCGACGGTTAACTAACTGTACGCCCGCGTGTCGCGCGATGTTTCGCAGTTGTTCGATCACATTGCCAAATGTTTGGCCGAGTTCGTTAAAAAACACAACCTGGACAACAAAAAAGCGTTGCCGCTGGGCTTCACGTTCAGTTTCCCGCTGAGACAAGTAGGACTCACGAAGGGATATTTAAACAGTTGGACCAAAGGATTTAATTGCTCCGGGGTCGTTGACGAAGACGTTGTCAGGCTTCTGAAAGAGGCCATCAAGAGGAGGAAGGTAAAATAATAACGATCAAATTGTTCCAGATATTTCCCATTTAAAACAATTTGTACCGACGATATGATGATCCTTCGATCTCGTGACGCGTGTGTTTGTTTTCTTCCTAATTAACTGTTTTAAAAAAAAAAAAAACAAATATCGACACATTTTAGAACATAGAATGTTACTGTAGGGCCTGAATCTACGTTTAACGGCTATATTGAACGACGCGACCGGAACCCTAATGAGTTGCGCTCACAAAGCCCATTTTTCGAACAACTGTTTTATAGGTTTGATTATTGGTAAGTTTGGCATGGCCAAAATTTCCGAAAAAAAAATAAATATACCTATATATGTATATATTGTATACATTATAACGGCCGGCTTTTTGCGTTTGGCTACTTGGTTCGGCGAGGTAAGAGCCATAACGCGACCTTTCACGTTCGATAAAACGCTTTCCGTTCATTTACAATTTTTTTTACGAACATTATGTACGAAAAACAAACGTCTGTTGTATCGTAATCGTGATATCCGTTTGTCCTATACATAATGAATATAGCTTCGAAAGCTGATTATTATGCATGAATGATGTGTTTTGTTCAAATACGAAATATGTTTGTGATTGTCCAATGTTAAACGAGTACTACTGTTCCGATATGCGCCGTCGGGTTTCCGCGGTCTTCGAACTTTATACGTGAAGTTTTGCTTGAAACATTTGCTGTCGATCGTTTCTAACAGTTAATGTGTTCTGTATACGTTTGCGGATGAAAAACGAAACAATTACGATTTTATAAATACCGTTCTCCGAACGATATATATATATACATACGCTTCCTTGAATGATATGATGTACAGTGTGAAATTATCGTCGAGCCTATTTTCTCGGTCTTTTTGTATACGACTACTGTCCGTCGAAATCGTCGAGAGTGGCGGCTGGTCGACACCGCTGATACGGGTTTTGCTCGAAATCATTATTGTGTTTTTAAATACTTGCGGTGAAACTACACACTATATAAACAAGTTCTTATGTACGGTCCTCGGCGCGTGATCGCGTCCTTGAAAGCGAAAAAACGAATAAAATCCGCTAATCATTTTCGTTGTCGTATTAAAAACGTCATCATTATACAAGAAAAAAAACCGAAATAATATACCGCCCCAATACTGAAAATACTTTCGTTTTTTTTTCGTTTTTAATAATATAATATAAAGTAACACAACGTAATAGGTTTGTTTCGGTAA
Organism: Geopemphigus sp. TES_GeoC_2020; assembly: GCA_025469175.1. Lineage (NCBI taxonomy): Eukaryota > Metazoa > Arthropoda > Insecta > Hemiptera > Aphididae > Geopemphigus > Geopemphigus sp. TES_GeoC_2020. Next base: position 33,101 of record JAIPRN010000668.1, read on the forward strand.
TAATTTTATTAGGACGTCGAGATCGATGTGTGTGGAATATTGAACGACACGACTGGCACGATCATGTCATGCGCTTGGAAGAACCCAAACACCAAAATCGGACTTATTGTCGGTATGTTGAGTAAATAAACACATTTTAAGTGAGTTCGCCGCTTTTCTATCGGTGCGTTTAGAGCCTTTCGTGCGCGAGTGGCGGTAAGGCTCGCGCATTAGTAATAATAACGTTTCCGGTTACTATTCTTCATATCGCAATTACCAATTTACTTCTCGATAACGTTTCGCGTTTTTGCGTTATTATTAAAACGACACGGTTAGGTTAAATTAGTCGGTCGAGAATTCGTTTTCGAACGTAGGCCCGCCTAGACGAACCGTTTTGTTTTCCCGTAAATCGATACCCGTTTTCATTTTTAAGCGTACCCTTTATTCGGTTTGTTTTTATATTAAAAAAAGTTTTTCGTACGCTCGCTGAACGTCCCGATACAATATACCATCGCGCGATTTATCGATTTGAACGATACGTACCCGACCCACCGTTACGTACGTACGTGTTGCAACGCGACGACATTATTTCCATCCCGGGCGGCCTTCGCAATGAAAACAAGCGACCGACGACCTACCGTCACCGTTGTTATAGCGGCGGCGTTGGCCCAAAGTCAAAAGCTCGTAGTCGTTACGTTGTTATAGTATTGACGCGAGAACGTCGATAAGTCGCTTCGGTTTTTGTTATTGACGGGCCGCGTTCCGGATTCGCGGACGGGGAGGGACTCCGTCGGGATTTTAGCGGAACACCGACCGATTTTCCGGCGCGCGAGTCTCTCGACCGTGGTAACGTCGAGAAAAACGTCGTATCCGAGAAATCGCTGTAATAGACGCGTGAAATAATTGGCAACGTGTCCCATATACACGTCCCGCGTAATACCGTTTATGTACTATAACAACGGCGACCGGAAAATGCCGGTACCCGACAAAATGGCTTATATATATTTAACGACGCAATATAACCACCACGCGTGTTTTTTTGACATTTCCACGTTTTTTTCGTTGTTTTTGACGCCGCAACTCAGTGTATTTGTGTATATATATATATATATATATATATACGTATACATAAATACACGTAACGACGCGACATGTGATCAGACAATCATGACATTATTATTATCATCGCTTTGGCTTTCGTATTAACACGGTCGGGGTTGGAGAGGAGACGGGCGGCTTCCTCGAGTCGGTGGCGCGTCGGACGATGGCAACGCGGTCGGGGGCGCCTCGGACGTTAGAGAAGCCACCCGCGCGCCCACGACGGTTCCGCTGGTCGTAAAACCGTATACCACTCGAGCACGGTATATGTATACATGTATGTGCGCTGCGCGCGTGCTTTAAGGGACTGGATGTAACGCGTGCTACGTGGAAAAAGTGGAAAACGCCGAGTTGTTCGACGGCGACAAATCCAAACCGTACGTGATCGTCAACACGGAGTGGGGCGCGTTCGGGGACGACGGCAAATTGGACGCGATCCGCACGAAATACGACAGGGAAATCGACATGGACTCGTTGAACCCAGGACAACAGAGGTACGTGTGATCGGCACGGATGGCCTAAAATATTATATTTATGCGTACACACGGAGCGTGGACTGGTCGTCGTAACGCCCGCGAGATCGGTCCGATTTTGTACGATTCCCGGATCGCTCTCGAGCGCCGCCAACCTATTGTAGAAAATCGGATCGAAACGGTTTTGGGTGTTGCAGCGGCTTCTCGGGCACATTTTTATATATATATATATATATATATATAAACATATTCCCCCGTTAACAACTCGCGTGTTCGCAGATTCGAGAAAATGATCAGCGGCATGTACATGGGCGAGATCGTGAGGTTGGCCATCGTGGACTTGGCGAATCAGAACAAATTGTTCGACGGACGATTGTCCGAAGAGATGAAGACCAAAGGAGCATTCGGCACGTCGTTCGTGTCGGACATCGAAAGGTGCGTATGCCTCCCACCCCCAACCCGCCCCGTATAATAATTTAATCGTTCGTTCGGTCGCAAACGCGACGTTTCCCCCCCCCCCCTTTGGCCGGATTTTGTAACGGCGCGTTAATTTCGCCATTTCCGCAGCGATAAAGCCAACTACCGGGAGACGCTAAAGGTGCTGAACGAAATGGGCATCAACGACCCGTCGCTAGTCGACTGCGCCAACGTGCGGTACATCTGCGAATGCGTGTCCCGGCGGTCCGCTCACTTGGTGTCCGCCGGGCTGGCCGCGTTGCTCAACAAAATGGACGAGAAGTCCGTGACGATCGGCGTCGACGGTTCCGTGTACCGGTTCCACCCGTACTTTCACAAGCTAATGGTGGAGAAGACCAAACAGCTGACCAAGTCCGACATCAAAGTACGTCGTGCGCGCCCGAACTTGGCGTCGTGTTTTTTTCGTTCCGACGGTTCGTTTTTTAGCGTCCGCGACGACGACCGACCACCACCACCACCACCGCCGCCGCCGATCGTGTTTCGAGTAATCCGTTGGTGGGAGGGGAGAGGTTAAGTCGACGCGTTAAGTTTCGATATTTTCGGTACGCCCGATATCCCGCCGTGTGTGCGAGCGTCCCGGCGGGGAAGCCGAAATTTCGGACTCCGTTTGGGAGGAGGGGTCTCTATTTATAAACGCCGGAGTGTCGTGGTTTTGTTTCGGTCGTGCACACCGAACGGTGGCCGCGTCGTCGTTCGTATACCGATACTTAAAACGACGGACAAACACAGGGGGAGGGCGGGGGAGTGTTAAATAATCTTTTCTATCGCTAATATGGATACTTATATTACTCCTTACTCGCGGGTCTACTAAACCGCTTTGTTTCGTATACCGCGGTACCGACGAATCGTCTCTGTGTTCACAGTTCGACCTGATGTTGTCCGAAGACGGTAGCGGTCGTGGAGCCGCCCTCGTTGCCGCTGTGGCCGTCCGAGACGAACTTCCGTCGGCGACGAAATCATAAACGGGCAAAAACAACTATAACGCTGCTACTATTACTACTACTACTATTACTACTACTACTACTACGCAACTAGTGAGTCGAATGTTACCAGAAAAAAAAAAGTAAAGAAAAACCGCTCGAAGTTGAATATAAAACGAAAAGAAAACGTCGTTTTTAGCATTTTTTTTCCGCCCGGTTTTTTTTTTTTTTTAATTGTTTTTCGTACGAAATTTTATTCGGTTTTTTTCGTTCGTAAAAAAAACCGCTCCCGGCCACCCTTTCCTCTAACGTTAATGTGGTGTACTCTAGGCGTATTATTTTACCACGCACACTCTACACGGCGAGACTTTCGTTCGTTTTCGGAATGTAGTCGTCCGTTATTTTCGTTGTCGTTGTTGTCGAGTGTATCGAATCCCGCGATTGTTACGTATGTTTTCTTTAGGTTTTAGATATAGTAAATACGTTTATATTTTACATAAATTCAACGCTAAATATATCCGTTATTATTTTTTATATCGATATTACGTGTATATGTGTATATATATATATATATATATATTTATATATACATATACATGAATACACGCGCGCGCGTGTGTACTTACGTATGAAAATGCGAATACAAATAAGTTATTTCTATATTTTAGTTTTATATGAAGAATCTACAAAATACGTGTTACGTGATTGAATTATAAAAATCTCGGGTGTTATGTATCTATGACAATAATAGTGATAAAGCCCAAATATTGTACCCCTAATATTATTATTACTATTATATGAGCATTATAATGTACGTGTACGTCTAGTTTTCAATTGTCCCGGGTCAATTCCGTTTTTTTTTACCGTTACAACGTCGGTGTCCGTTTCCATCCGTTCACCCACCACCATCATCATTACCCTTATTGACAACGCGCCGATTATCGAACGTTCTGAAATCCCTTGTTTTACCTCCTCACGGTACCCGAATTTTTCTTTTTGAATATCCGTCGTGGTTTTTTCCTCACAAAGTACAAGGCCTATTATACATATGTATGTGCGTATCGTTAGTTGTACTTAAGGTGATGTTATTTGTAAAACGGTAATTTATTTACGAATTAGCCTTGAATTATATATATATATATATATACACACACGTTTAGATAATACTATAATTATATTACGCGTCCGCGCACGGGTCACGTACATTCGGCAATGTAAAAGCTTCAGTCGACACATATATATATATATATATATTATTAGTTATTCGTACTTAACCCGGTACGCAAATATATATTTGTAAACGTAATGTAAAAACTCTCGGAATAATACTTGTTGTTGATATTAAAAAAAAAAATTAAATAAATTTCGAAAAATAAAAACGAAAAGACCGATATTAAAATAATCGGGACGTTGTCGCGTGTATTTTTTTCTTAAACCGTTACGAAACCAGACAGAGACCCCCGGCTCGGTCTCATATTGTCGAGCGGGCGAAGAAAACCCCGACTACGAAATAGAGCGCCGACATTGTCTGCCGTCGACTTTTGTTTCTGAACAACGGCGACCGCCGTCGCGTATAAATATCTCCGGAGCATCGGACACCGGCGGCCCGCCCGGGTAAACGGCAATTTTCGTCTACCGTTCAAGCACCGCCGCCGAACGCATTTCCGAACCAAACTGTTCCCGTACGATCGTCGTGTAATTATTCGTTTACCGAACAATGTAAACCGAGTAATACAAACGTATAGCGACACTACACCCTCGGGGCCTGAATCTCGAACATTTACCGTCGGTCGAAAATAAGTAGGAAGAATCGTTCCGCGCGGTTCGTAGTTACCAGCGTGGCCAGATTCGCTTTTCGCCGACACTTTTCGAGCGAATAAGGCGGGACATAGTAAAAAAACGCGTATATAATCGCGAGTTTTTAAATATCTATCGTTTTATTCGAGCTTTACGTTTACGTGACAATAGGTAGGAAAAATAGCCGTAGGAACGTATTTGATCGTAACTAATTATCGTCCGGCCGCACAGTCGGGTTGTCCCCAAAAGCGGGACGGTCTAGGAGGCGACGCTGTGGTAGTTACGTACGTACTCGGAGTTACCGCGGGTTCGACGTTTTCGAATTTGGTGAAAATAGCGAACGCCGCCGCGACGGCGTTAAAACGATTACGCCAAAATGTCCCCGTAGAATATCGTGGTTTTAACGTGGAGACGTCGCCGATTTTCTAGTTCCCCGGGCCAGCGAAACACCGGACGACTATTTTACTCGAACGCCGCCGCGCTAAACGCCAACGTACGGCGGCAGTTTTGAAAATACGACAATTGTTCGCGGCAACGACGGTCCCCCACCCCCTCCCCGGCCACTCGACGTTACACGTTTTGAACGAACGCGCCTGCCGGATACCGATTGTATACAACAAACGTGGCTCGTCGTTTTTCCGAAAATATGACGTACTCGTCTTGCGCGCCGAACGTATTCAGGTCCGTACACACCTTTAAAAGAACGTCGAACGCTAGTAGGGTGGGGACGGACACGCGCGTCTTAGACGACCAGTGTTTGTATTTGGTCCGTTTTACTCGTGTCCCTCCCCATTCCGAAAACCGTACGCTGTACCTCGACACCGTTGTCGCGTATGACGGGCCGAATCAACCCGCGCGCGCTCGAATTTTTTTCTAAACACGACCACCGGTTTTTCGTACCGATTCGGCACGTTTGTTCAACCATCGAACAACAACGCACCGTTACAACCAAACATAGACGAGACGAACGGATTCAATCGTTCTTCGTTTTTCATTTACCGAGGGGACCGTTCGCGTCCCGAGATTTTGCGCCGAGCGCGGCCAGCTTTGCATAAAAAGTTTGACCGTCCGAATTTCGAGGACAAATTTGTTTTCGGTTCGGGCACGATTAGTATTACGACCGAGTTTGCGCGTACCTAGTCGGTTGATGAAGTCTGTGCAACTTATATTGTTTCCGTTGTTTTCTCTTAAACCCCCCACCCCCCATCCAACAAGAATAGGTAGCGCACGAGTCACACTTGGCATAACGCGCTTTTATTTTCAAAATCGATTGAAGATTTTTATTCTCGGGACGATAATGTTTTTACGTTCCGTCAGCTTCGCTTACTTTTGATATCTACTACATGATTCACAAATGTATGCGCGCCTATGTTGTCGTATATTTATAACTTTCGCTCGCGCATTGTTTCTCTAAAAGGCAAAAACGGGTTAATAAATAACGGGCTAATTATTTTTCAAACTTAGTTTTTTTTTATAATTAAAATAATAAAATTTTCACGCTAATACAATAATAAAGGAAAAAAACATAATTGTCTAAAATTTCGAAATTACTTTTGCTATTCTCTTTGTCAACTCTTAAAATTTCTTCGCAACTTTTAAAATATCGGTATATATCAGCGTATAAAAAAAAAGTATACAAATAAAATTCTACGCATAAATTGAATAGCCTTCGTACAAGTTTACGCAACACACAAAAAAAAAAAATTATATATAATTATTCTAAGCGTATGGAACATTTATGTTCTCGAACAACGAATTGATTAAGCGATTGTTCTTAAATTACTAACCACCAATCGATGTCATAAAACATATATATATATATTATATGTATACGATACACATCATAACTGTTATTATTTCAGACTACAGTAAAAAATAAAAATGAATAAAAACTAAGCTATGTACACATTTAATAACTAAAAAAGTAAAACACAATGACAACGTTGATACAAAAAAAATGAACACAATTTATTATTTTCATATATTAACTAAGTTGTTTAAAAACATAGTTTTTATTAAAATTTTACAAAAAAAATTTATATTTAACAATTTTTTTTTTTGGTACCAACTAAGCGTTGTCTTTAAAACATATTAAAAAAACATTAAATTGCACTTAGCAAATAGAAAAATACACAAACACACACACACACACACACACATATATTATATGCATTTAATTTTATATTAATGACCTTATCGAATAATTAAACACAAAAACTGATGAATAATATTAATGTTTTTTTTGGAAACTTAGGTAGCAGTGCTTCTACTATACCATCACAAAAGTTATAAAAAATTGCACTGGGATCGAATTTAATACTTCAACACATCAGTTTTGAAATAGAAAAAAAAAGGAAAGAAAAAATTAGTTAAATGGTTAAAAATTAAAACGCGAGAAAAAAATGCATTCAATAAAACGCGTATTTACACAAAATAAATGTTTAAGTAATTAATTAAAACCCAATCGCTTGAGCGTGTTTTTACCAGCTAGACGTGGCGCTCCATCAGTATTACCAGACCACGTTTTTGCTTTGGACCTAAACTTCCTCAAGTCTTTTTCGTGTGCTGGATCATACATTGACCGATATTTGGATGGCACACACAGGTGACTATATTGACTGAAAAATTTACAGTACCCACCTTCAAGCAAATACATTTCTGGATAATCCAAGTATGGATAACATGTACTATTCTTTTGACGATCTGCATTTCGTAGATATCGTGATCTACAACATAAAAACAAGTTTACAATTTGTATATTTATCTAATAAAAACAACAATATAGATGTTTAGCGTTTGATATTTCATTAGTAAATTACGTTAATTTGATTAAGAGTGAATATTTGTGAGTTTATATTGCAGCGTGTGTGTAAACATTAAATTAAAATTTCATTTTCTGCGATCTATTTGTCATTAGAACGTATTTTCGATTTAAAAACAAATAAAAATTTTACAATAGTAGGTTATTGCTAATAAACAGAACAATAATAATTTGTAATAGTTTGTTTTATGTATAATAATTATGAACTGTAAATATGGATTTACATATAAAATTGTACTTACAAACTTGGGCCTCTTTCTGATGAAAATTCACAATGAAAAATTAAAACGTTCCTTTTTTCAATAATGTGGTCAGTTTTAGGAGATTTTTTACCCAATTTATCTTCAGAGTAATCTTTAAGTAGTTGTTCTTTAGAAAATATGTTTATTGCATTTTTTATATGACCACCTTCGTATTCATAAGGATACCTATCAGTCAAAAGAATTAATAAACAACTACGATTATTTTTTATAATATATCTGAATTACCTGCAATCTATTATTAAATAAGAGTCAATACAATCATCATATACGCCTTCCAGTAACTGGGCTAATGTATCAGAAGATATACTACGGAGATCTGCATGACGACCAAGTGATAATAAAGGTAATATAAATGATTGACTAAAGTCACCAATTAAATTTGATCCGTTGTCCTCTATCAAAAAAAAAAAACAATAGAATTATTATAAATATTCAACATATTATTAAATTGTATTTGTCATTTATAGAAATGGATAAAAATTTAATTTAGATTAGTATTAGTTTTACTTAATATGGAACATATTAAATGTATATTTATACACACACATATTTAGTATGCGAGTGATGATTATAAAATAAAATTTCTAACTGTTCTTCCATTAAAAACATAAAGATAGCGTTAACAATTAAACATTTATTTTTCACCTTTTTCGAATGCAGCTTTTATTGTTGCTTCACTAGTAGAAAATGATCTTCGTAGAATATTTTTTTTACAAAATCCATAGTCAAAAAGTGTGGTTTTCCTCTGAGAAATAGGAGCAGTAAGCGAGGTTCTTTTTTCTGTGTCTAATCTTGGAGATTCAAATGACATTGACAGATCAACATTAGGCCTTAACTTTTTTGATTTAGATATAATAGAAGTATTTTCAAATTCATTAAATAGTTTACGTTTATTAGTATAATCATCGATGTTTCTTTTGTTTTCAAAAATAAAATCCTAATTGTGAAAATACAACAATATTATGCATTGTGAAATTTATTTAAATTAATAATGTAAATACTAACAGATTTTTTAGGCGTATCTAAAGAATATCTTGAATTTCTTCGTCTGATAGGCTTTATAATAGGTGAATGTTGACTAAATATATCTCCATCAATCAAAGTATTAAATCCAGGTGGAAGTGAATCTTGAGACTATAATCGTTAATTATTTAATTAAAAATTGAACGAATATTACCTTATTGATAATTTACCAATCTTGCTGGAGATACAGCATTGTCTAAAAATGCGTCGTTTAAATCTGAAGCTACAGTTGGACAAACAAATGTTCCTAAATTGTTTTTCTCGCTAACATTTTGAGGTTCAATTAATCTAAAAAATACAGTACAATAATAACCATCAATATATTTACAAAAAAAAAAAAAATAAAATAAAATAATAGAAATCTAAAAAATATACCTATTTAATGATCTTGAATCTTCAGAAGGCACCGAAAAAAAACCACTATCTCGTGAATTAGGATCATGATCTTCTAGTGGATGACGACCTCTTATATGACGATTGTGCACCAAAAACTATATAATACAATGACATTTTAAGTTATTAATTTAAAAAAATATAAAATTATATTTAACATGTTGTGTACAAATAATAAATAAATAATTATTCGAAAAATATAAGTTTATTATAAATTAAATGTTCTTTAAGTAGTACCTAAGTTAATACATCTATCATAAATATAAAATATTATAAACTCAAAAATAAAATAAATAAATACAAACACAATTATACTAGTAAAAATTATATATTTTAAAAGTGTCTAGACTAATTATTAAAATAAATATTCTTACTATTCAAAATTAAACTATAAAAAGTTGAAGTAAAAAATTCATAAAATACAAAAATATTATAATTAAATGTATTATGTAAAACATTTCTTCCTTAAATATAACCATATACATTTTCTATATGAATAAACTTAGTAGTTTATTTCTCAACTCATTGTTTAGATTAATACCAATTTCTATATGTAATTATTTAAAAATAGAGTAATTTAATTACCATTAATATTATTAATGTTACCATAATTGTTTTTTTAATAAGAATAGTTACATAAATAGTTTATGAAGTTTGAATGAATTACAGTTCTATTAAATTTATCGTTTTAAATTATTATAGATAAAATTAAATTACCGTTGGACTTGATTGAGTTGGTGACATTGTTTTGGAAACAATCATATCCATACATTTTGATGAATTTTCTTTCTCAACTGGACTGTTCATTATTTTTTGAAGCATTAAACTTTTAAACGTAGGACTATCAATATTTTTTGAATTCCCCTTACATAATCTTTAATAATATAAACAATATATTATTCATTTAGTTACATAAAATAATTAATTATCATAAATCTAAAACTTTGTTCTTTACCTATTATTTTCAATCCCTAATGAGCTATTTATATCATGATCTATAAATACATTTAATGATCAATATTAGATACTAAAATAATAGGGTATATAATATTTCACAAATAGAATAGAAAATTTTTATTTACCAAGAAGTACATTGTCGAAGCATTTTTTTGGCGTATCACTGGATTCAGACAATGTTAGTTTACGTCTAACTGAAAGTGTTGTTCCAAGAGAATTGGCTAAATTTGTCATAGGTGATGCCACCTCTTGATTTGTAGCTCTATCATTGAATGAACTCATTTTAAACCTATGATATTTACCATACTATAATCATTTATTGTGTAGCAGCCCAGGACAACCTACAACATATTAAGTAATGTAATTACATTATAATGATTAAATAAGGTACAATATATACAAGCATATTCCAATAAATAATTACACAAATATAACAATTAATTATACATTTATTTTACCGGCGATAAATAGGATTTCAATTTACTTTTTTTTTTAGAAATCATCATTTATTACAATATTTCTAATTTAATTCTAATAAATAAACTATAATAAATTAATTTTTTAAATTTGAATCTCAAATATAGTTTTTTATTAAATACCTATTCATATTTTACTAGGTGGTCATTTTTTCATTTTTTCTGAACTAACAATAGTGTATCAATAGCCTCTCTATATTGGAAAAGAAATCATACCCTGCATTTTATATTAAAACAATGAATCATAATTTTAATAGGTACATCATTTATTTACTATATATTATTTTAACCACAATTGAAAAACATCAATATTTTATATTCAAAACCTATTTGAAATAATTCTAAGAATGTGATCAATTAACGTTGTATTCAAATATATTTTATATTTGAAATGTATTCTACCAGACATACTATTTACAGTCTATATTATAATTTTAATTATAATTCCAGAACATTGCCTATTATTTTAGATTAATTAGTTGCGCCCCAAAAAAATGAATGACTGATTTAATTAAAAAACTAAACTATAATTATAATTTATAAAACTACCATTTTAATACATTGCACTTGTCTAAAACGGAATTTTTTTTTAAATTTTGGAACTATAAAAATATACATATTATTTAGTATCAATTTTTATTTTATAGGAAAGTAAATTAAAGTAAATAGAAACTATTACATATGAAATTTAATTTTAAAACCAAAAAAACCCAATTTTTTTAGTATTTTAATGTTTTAGTATTTCATTACATTAAGTATACCACACTTTATAATAATATGCAATCAATAAATGAAATTCATTACGTTGACCATTAAAAAAACATTTGTGTATAATAACCTCACATTTTATTTATCTACTAAACCACCACATAAAACTCACATTTACCGTCTGTTTATTTAATGAGGAACATAGTAGAATCAAATTATGCAAAACTTACATTGTGTCATAAATATAAAGTATAACTACTAAGTTAGAACTATATTTAATAACAAGACCATAGAATATAAAATCATGTTTTTTCTCGTCTAAAAATTTAACCTATATATGTTTTCAATATAATTTTAAGCTAAATTCCATAACACAAATTCTAGACAATGTTATACTGCTTCTTACATAAATATCAGCTTTATGTCTTCTTAATATAAATTTAAATATGTATCTATATAAAAATTTAATAATTATTAGAGATTTTCAAAAATCAACACTTCAAAGACATAAAACTACTTATACAAATACAATGAAAAAATCTAATATAATATATACTAAATTAACTTGGGTAGATATATTTAATTTTTGTTTTTAATACAAACTAGTATCTTCATTTATAAATTTAAAATACACCTTAACTAATAAATTATTCTTAGAATATTAATTATTGATAAACTATGGCAAAATTATTTAAATGTTTATTTATAAGACAAACACGTACATTGTCCATTTAAAATAAAATATCTAAAATCTTACTAAAATGCTCAGTGATACTTTAATTATCGGAACGAAATTTTGATTTTATTAATTTCAGGATGTTACCTATATGAATATATGTTAAAAGTATTTAAAGTTTAAATAAGAGAAATAAATAGGAATAACCTATAATACAATTTTGCATTTTATATTGCGTATTACCTATAGATAAATCCTGAAAATATTTTACTGTTCAATAATAGAAATATGATCATAGTGTAAGAGTCTAACTTTAGTTAAGACTAAATGTTAGCCTAACTTTTAATCTTCTATTACATTCATATTTTAACGTGTTTAACTAAATACATAATACACAAAAAATGTAACATTTAAAAAAATGTACTTCCAGTTTAAACAATTACTTATTTTTTAATATATCTACCAGAGTACTATTATGTAATTTATGTAATTAAAATATATTAAGTACTCCACATATTTTTATTTAACTCTCATCAACGTTAACCCATTGTCTAACAATATCTAGGTGGTATGTGTACCGATTTTTCTACCCCTAGTCAATCAATAATATCCGTATTATGATGTACATACATGGTTATGGTATAGTGAACATGGAATTAATAGAAAACGCTCAATAATCAAACTAGCCCACATTTAAGACGAACTGTTGAAGGATGGATTTCAAAAAGGCGTTTTCGTCACAAAACGGACTCCGTCGATGTGGAAAGAAACGACGATGGTTTAGAGTTCACGAGAATTTAACGTAACGTTGGGGGCGCGACATAGGCCGTTTCACGGGTTTTTGTATTTCGTTCTACTTACTTTTCGCCTAGATTTCTAACGTGGACTGCTCGTACTCGCTCTCACTCCATTGGCAGCGTCGTTAATTTTCTTCGGCAAGACGACCGGCCGACGAACGACCTCATCGCGCGTCAATCGTCGACAATTTACCCGATTCCGGTGTTCGTCAATAATGCTTCCGCGGGTCGCGAAACGAAACAAAATCAAGGAATAATACGATAATACAATAACACGAAGCAGCCAAACGAACACGATGTTACGAATCGAGTGTGACTGTATCAATCGCCTGTACACGCGCAGGACGGCTGGTCGTTCGTTATTCGATAATTTCGTTTTTTTTTTTTCAAAAACTTTAACGGGCGACGTGGCGGCGGCTGTTCAGTGGTGGGCGTCGGTGGTGGTGGTGGCGGCGCGACGGCGGGCGTAGTAGTAGTGCGCCCGGGGCCAGTGCGCGCATCGGAACGGTTTTGCGGTGTCGTCACCAGAGACCGCTGCGCTCCGATCTCACCACGGGCGCGGCCATATGTTCACGTCACGGATTCACGGTCGCGGTCGTCGGCCCGGTGCATTCGTTCGGACGGGCCAGCGGAGCGGCGCGCTTTCGCACGTCGCCACCGGTTCGACAACCCCGGCGATGGTTCGCGCATACTATTATACCATTTAACGCAGTACACGGCGCATCCTGAACGAATTAAACCGTTCGTCGTACGGCGTTTTTGGCGCGTGCAATCTCCTTCCGTTGACCGTCGGACCGTGGTGAAGTTGAGTAATCCGTTACCGCGGTAACAGTGGTAAGCACGGCGGCGTACACCTTGTCCACCGCGGCCGGCGGTTGTTCTATTTAATTTTCAACGCCAATATTTCGCGTGGTTTTTCGTCGAAGTCGACGAATTATTATTGTCGTTATTATTATTACCGCGACTATAACGATGTTTTTTCCGTCGTGTAAAACGTAAAACGCGTAGGTACCGATTATTTAAATTAAATCGACCGATTAATTAAGATAGGTAAATATGTTCGTAGAGAAGCAATAGTTGGCTCTTGTTTCGAAAAAAATCATAAAATTAACGAAAAATAATTCCCGACGCGTTGTCGAATGATTCATTTATTTAATATTGTCCGATACATACACAATTTATTAACTAAACTACATCGAGAAATGAATTTATTCGTTACTGTTAAATATTGCGATATATTTGAAAAAACGGCGACATTAGTACTTTAGAATCGTCCAAAGATAAATGAGTAGAAAAAGCAACGGAACTCCAAGAACGTATTAGTACATAATAATTCAACGAACTCATAATGCTCTAAGACAACGTTCAGTGTTTCAACATGATCAGCTGTTAGTCCGTGATATTGCAGCATAAACCGCATTAATATAACGGTTGCATTAACTTTACCCGTGACAAGTGCTTCTACGAAATACCCTTTTCAAAATTGATTCAATTAAATTGAAAAATAGTTGAAAGAATTTTACGATAACGTCGCGAACGTTATTGAATTACAACATGACGATGAAACGTTGCAACGTTTGTCTGAACGAAGTACAGTACTTAAAACAATTAAAAATTATAATCGTTATTATTCTTTTTCGAATTAAATTCGTAAAATAAAATGATAAACGTTTTCTTTTTTAGTGGTTTTATATGTATCGTTTGCGCAATATCAAATATTATTGATTAGGATAAATATTTTACCTATTGAATACGCGCGAAACGGACATTTTTTATACACTACTCGACAGACCACACCGGTGTGGTATCATACGATGAGAACGATTACAAAGGTTACGTGACTTTAAAATGATCAAATGCGAATCAACGGGAGCGTTCATAAATCATAGGGTAGGAATGCGATGAACTACATAAACAATTCGAAGCGATCCCTCGAAGAAAATTGTTTCCGATTTGTAGTCCACACCTTAGTATGCGATTTTATCAACCACAATTTCGGCTAAGTGACACGAAACAACACGATCAGCGACATTTGAGGTGTAATTACTTGCGAGAATCTTATTTCCCAAACGAATCGACAACGTAATATTAACAACGATATACCCATTTAGCGCTATTCTGAGAAATAAGAATTCCATATACACGTCGAGAGTCGTATTTCTAATAGTTACCATTCGGTGGCAGCATGCATTGTACAAATTTTATTTTTTCTCTCCGGATAATTACATTCTGCTGTATTCTGCTGATATGTACTTTGTCGACGAACACGTCGTGTGTTTAAAAAAAAACTAGTCTTTGCGTGAGTTTATGATGAGATTGTTACATACAGCGGTGTTTCCGACCGTTTATATTTGATTTGCAACGACGTATCGCTAGTAAAATATTTTACCTATATAATATTCACCGGTTGAACGTTTTCGAAAATTGTATACTTAACAAGGTGGTGATACGGATCATACCCAACTTTTCCCAGCATAAGTAACTTGCTTTCACGAGTATTATAAAATTACTTAAACTCTGTTGACATTTAAAAGTACGTAACGACTTTAACTACAAAAAAAATAATGGTGAAATTTGGATGAAAAATAAAATATTTTATTGCGATTGTATATTTAAAATGTATAATTAATAAACTTAAATTACTTACGACAATATGTGTATATATATATACAGGAGCACAGGGTTTATTCTAACAATTGTTCACCATTGCGTACTTTTTATTTTTATCATTTTTTATTTTTAAATTTATACAACATCAATGGGTGACATCGAAATTTTCATTAATACAAATTTATTTATCTATAACGTATACATATATAGACGATTCGTTACTACTACAAAGCCTCGCTTATTTGATAATTCCTATTTGTACCTTTAATTATTAATATCACGAATTTTAGTTAATTTATATAAGTACAGTACCTTCTTAAATATTTTCTTTCTTCCCAATTTATACTTTATTTAGATATTATTTTTTTACATTAGTAATGTAGGGACATTGTTCTTTTTAATTTTTATAACATAGTTACATGTATTTCTTTAACGTCAAATTCCATAATCTATTTTTTTTTTATAATACTTCAGTAGTCAATACGTACATACTCAACGTATATGTTTTCTTATTTTAAATATTGTTCGCAAATCGTAATATTTGTATACATTATCATTTATTAGCTTCATTAATTTCTTATTGCATTCGAGAGGCTACATATAATACATCCGTGATATTTAATAAAAATAAAATTATTTTCCAAACAACGCGTTATTAATAATAATTATTTAACCGATGGCAAAAGCCTACAACTTTACAAGAATGCTAGATGGTGCAATACCGTTGACGGAATTATTATAAAACAATTTCAATAACTCGATAAAACACGTACAAATGTAAAATAATTCCGTTTGATATAGGAGTGTACTGTACATTTTATTGTGTAATAACCTTCCAACTATGCTATAATAAGTCTGCGCATTCAATATGTAGATAATGCCCAATTTTCGTATAATACAGTTTTTACATTTTGGTTTAAATATAGCTTCATTTACCCGTTGCGATGACAAATATTTTACACACCTCTCCGTTAAAAAATCCAAAATATACTGCCATTGTTCCCTGTTATTCGTGTAAATCAAATTCGCGGTCAATATTGAACGATCTCACGACTTGTCTCGTCCAAATTGTTAAACAGAATGTCGTTATGAAAAAACACTGTATTGTATGTTCGTTATGTTGTGGAGCGTTTCGAACACAAAAACGTTCGGTTTACCAACCGGAACGAAATCGAGTCGGAATTTCGACGAAGAAAA
The DNA here is from genome assembly GCA_025469175.1 of Geopemphigus sp. TES_GeoC_2020. Classification (NCBI taxonomy): domain Eukaryota; kingdom Metazoa; phylum Arthropoda; class Insecta; order Hemiptera; family Aphididae; genus Geopemphigus; species Geopemphigus sp. TES_GeoC_2020. The sequence continues at coordinate 49,766 of JAIPRN010000668.1, forward strand.
AAAGAAAAGTAATAAATTTACAAACCGTCGATGACGATAATCCTCGGGACCCAAACTACGCGTTCGCTCCTCGTCTATATACACGTTTCAACATATACGTATTACGTAGGTATATATTGAATATACTACAATATTACACGAATTGTCACACGGAAATAGAACAGGAAAATTCGTAATATGACTGTTATTTAGAATCAATAATTTATCGGCGATTGTGAAACCATTTAAAAATTATAATAAGCAATCGGTACGATAATGAAGTTTTAAAACAGTCTACAATAGTCATTAAACGTATTTTATTTTGCGACTATTATTTAACCATATAACTGTAATTAACAGCAGCTCACACAAGTATAATACATTGTATTGAGCAAATCAATGTTAAACTATACGGAATATCTTATTAATTTTTATGGCATGATTACTTATTAGTATTCCTTTATAGCATAAACATTTGAGAAATAGGATTGGAATTACACGGCGATCGAAAATGGCGATCGAAAATGTATTTACGGTATATTTTGTGAATAAGTTATAATTTTTAATTTTAACCGCCTGTAAAACATCGAAAATTTAAAAATGTTCGTTTTCAAAATTTCCTTATTATCTTCTTATTATAAACCTATTACCATAATTGTAATTTGTAAAAATCCACAGTTTTTGTGTCACGAGTATAGTATATATTATATTCGCGACCGATCCCCTAGTTTACGTGTACATCGCGTTACAGTGTATGTAAACTTTGGGGGAGGTTGGCGAAAAGAAACGGTTTTTTTTTGAACATTTTTCCTCGAACCGATCGTAAAAATATAATGCCGGCGGGTGCGCTTAGTCCGCGCGAGGGTGAACCGATTGGTACGAATAAGGTATATATATATACGTATGTGTGTAATATATGGTTGGGGCGACCGAAAGAGAGTTGGGCCAACTACCCCACATACCTGCATATAGTATATGGTATATCTAACATGGGACTAAGGGTTTATGCCGTAAGGGATGAGTAGGGGGTGGGGTGAAACTCGACGGGTAGGTACACGTGCGTGGTGCGCGCGCGCCCGCATTATAAAGATTTCGTTGGTCGGCGGCGATGTATAATGGCGATTCGCCGTGGAGACGGTTATTTTTCAAATATATACGATTTGTTGATTTTTTTAGTCAAAGTAAAAACACATCAGAACCGTACAGTAATATAATATACGTATCGGGATTTTTTCTTCCACGTAAATTGCGTTTTGATAAATTAAAAAGTCTTAAAAAAATTAAAATTTCTTATCGCGAACGGTCAAAAATTATTATTCGTTCGGAAACATTATACGTTTTTCGTGGAGAAATAGAGCACGTACGTCACGCCTTAATATTTATCGGATATAACTGTATACAGTTAAAGAATTTGTACTAGTTTATTATTTATACTACGCATATATATTCGTCCTAAGTACAATATATTAAGAATTTACATATTTATTTTTGTTGTCGATTCGACAAAATAAGTTTTTGTATTATACATTATTATAACACTTACGATAACCGTCACATACTTAATGCTATGTATTTTTTGAAAATCGTTCAGGCGTATGATTCCGTTTGGTCGTATACGAGAAGGCAACTAAGTATACACGCTACATTTCATATACAGATAATCACCTCAATACGTTATTTGAACGTATTTATGAGACATGGGGGAGGGGGCGGAAATAGATATAATATATGATTTACCCACACACAAGCAATACGTACTTAGTCATTTTCGTGTTTAACGAATACTTTTAACATTGTTTGTACAATTGTACTTGTACTACCTAAGTGTTTACATTATTCCAGTATAGACCTAAACAGATACTAAACGTTTATATTTGAAAAGAATTTCGTTTCGTTTATAAGTTTCGAAATCGATGCACAAAAACACGTTTTTCATACGCAATATACATGTAGAACGGCAATATTCGGCAGGTATTCAGAGTGTAACCAGTTCTCGTTTGTTTATATTTACGGGGTAAACAATGAAATGTTATTAAAATTATTTTTACAATTCCGAGTTTGAATTTTGACACGTACTGAGATAATAACGTTTTTTTTGTAAATTTTATTCGACCACGTTACCGTGCGCATTTTGCGAAGAAACGGCATCGTTTAATTTTTAAAACTCGGAAATATAAAATCGTTTTAATATTTTACTATAATTTTAGAAAACACCGATGGAAATCGTGACTATAATATAACAACTATAATATAACAACTACGTAAAACAACGACCAATGTGTACTACAATAAAATATACAGTGTTACGTTATAACGTTATGTCTTCGAATCATTTTCACGTTGCGCTGTAACTTCTAAAACCATACGGTACCAATATCTACGTAGTACCCATATTTCTATAATATACAACTAGGGGTGGATCCAAATAGGGTGAAAATAATATATATATGTACAACAGGGTCATTGCTCTCGCGGTCTTTTTTTCGAACGATAAATAAGGAACCCTCGTTTGTAGCGGGACATCGTTTAACGCGTTCGTTATATCGTACATTCTTTCGGATTAATTTAATAATTAAAATATGTTAAACGGTTTAATATAAATAAAAACCGTCGTTTGCAACAACGATTTATTTATAAAACCGTTTTGTCGTTTCGGTTTTTCGTAAATAATTTGTGTAGAATTGTACAGCGTCGTGACAACGTCAACCCGACGTGTTTGGTACGTATAACCCTTGAAAGTCGAATAAGCAGTAAAATATTTATCCAAAGATAGACGCAACAGGTGATTTCGTCTTTCGGCGTATATACAGTATAATGCAAATATACAACAAGGACGGGATTCTAAGAACCGTTGAGCGCTCATTCAACGCTCTAACAAAGCATTCGCATCGTAGAAGGGACGGATTGAAAAACACGTACACGTGTATAGAGACGCCGCCGACTGCACTGGGGGAGGGGGGAACTCGTTGGATTTCTTTATCGTTTTGAATGGGAAAAAACTGACCGAGTATTATTCGAATCAAATACGACCGATCTCCGACGCGTATGTATGGGTAGGCCGATGAGGCGGTTTTCTCACACGATACCTATATACATTCGGTAATAAAATAACGCAGTAGTCGTGTCGCCCATTCTTATTGGGTTGTTGTATTCCGGTCGGGGCTTACCGATGTTTCGTTTTTTTTTTTTAATTTTCTACACGGATTGGAAAAGCTACCGTTACGACGGTACGCGTCCGTATCATTCGAACGTCGTCGCGAACGAAAATGTCGAAACGTATACACCGTTGATTATAACGTGTGCGAACGAGACGCTTAGCGGTGCCGAAACCGCTTACTTAGATCGTGCAAGTTTAGTTTTCAACGTTCGAACAAAATACAAGTTGCTGTCGCCATCTAGTACTGTCCTATAACGACGTCGGATTATCAGCGTATATTATTATTGCGATAAGCCAGTGTTTCTCAACCTTCTTTATTCCACGTCTCCCTTGTAGATTTTCCGAATCTCGCGCGTTCCACCCCGACAATGTTTCAAATTATCGATTTTCGACTATATCGGGCGCGTATTTGGGATACATCGATAACCGCGGTACGTAAAGTAATTAAACGAATTTTTCGCGACTCCCCAGAAACACGCTTAGGATCTCCCGGAGAGGCGTGCCACCACCAATGATTGAGAATCGCTGTGATAAACGTATCGATTTGCGCGATCCAAAGTTCGCTGTCGAAACGGCAAAACTATTATAATTATGGCACGAAGATGTAGAAAAATGGTATTGTTTTACGGATGCCCCTGGCGATGTGTTCAACGATCCTTTAATTTCATTCGTGACTACTTACCGATAACGTGTCCGGAGTTCGCGTGTTTGGAAAAACAAAATGAATTATGCGATTCGTTCGGAAACGTATTCACGTAATAGATCGGCGTGTAGATAGTTATTTATTAAAAAAAAGTTGTTCGCCACAATTACCACGCAAAACGGTGTTCGTTGTCCCAAATTGTGACATCGCGTACCTTAATTACGAAATATAAAAAACTATTTAGTAATTATAACCGCGAATACGTTTAATTCGATCGGAGTAACGGTCACGATCATTTTCGACACGCCCAGGTTTATGATTACGAGTATTGTAAAATGGTATAATCTATCAAATTCGGAATTCAAACAGTGGTGTAATTTCGACATTTTCCAATTGTCCCTTTCCCCCTAGGAAGGCGAAGGTTGCGGGATTTCTTTAGTAATCAACATTTGTTTCGTTTTAATTGGAAAAATATAAAATTCCTACAATAAGCGCATATTGTGACGCGTGTATTCGTCCGTTGACGAAACTCCAACGGCTTGTTGAAAAGTTTTACGCCATTTCCGTTTTATTCGGCGACTAAGTGAATTTTCTGGATGATTTTATAGCAGCTAGAATGATACGAAAGACTCGGAACGCTTGTATTCCATTGGTATTTGAGATTTTCGCCAAACCCCGGGAGGTCCTACGTCATAGAACAGTGGCGTACTTACACTTGAATGTTGAGGGGAAGGGTTAATTTTTAAATAAATAAATCGGATGACCCTAACGAAACAAGACACGTTATAAACTTTAATAGATTATTCATTTTTAACGAACACGTTATATTATAACGTGTATTGAAGTTTAAAAATATTTTAGTTTTTCGTTATTATTGACTAAAAATATACGTCTCCTAAGAAATTAATTTATCTAAAATTATTATTTTTAATTATTCCTAAAAATGTTCAGGGGGGGTTTATACCCCCCCGCCATAGGACCAAATATATTTTGTACAATGTAAGTTCAGTTTCGATATATTAGTCGGCAATTCAACAGTATTTTTTTCCCTTCACACCAGATAGGACGTTTATCTGTGTACGTCCGAGATATTTGGATTTAATGTAAATTTGGCATTCGGAGATATTGTTCGTTTTAAACGGAAAGAGCGATGTTGTTTGGATGCGTTTATTTTTGAAATAGCGAACGGAAATATGTTGTCAAAGATTTGTTTCGTACACGTAAAATCGCGATAGTGAATGCGTTACCAATATTATATTTTACGCGGTAATCGTGAAACGAAAATTGAAACCATTTTATAATTTTCGCCATGAGTCAAGCGGACGTTTGAACGAAATTTTTGTTTCCACGCCGAATCGAAAATAATTAAGTACGCGTTCGACAAAAACAACGGCGACGGGTTACTTCTTAGTGACGCCATTGGGTTTGTCGGGTCGGCTAACGTGCCAAGAATTCGCCGTCGTACGCGCCGGTCGATTCTAGATCGTCCCTGTGTACGACGGTTACAAGTGATAACGTAACGACGAATGATAAGATTGACGAAAAGAGTCGACCGACCGGAAATAACGTTAGGTCCTTGAACAATCGTGTCAATTGGACGAAATTTGTCGGGCGTACGTGCTGCTCTCATTGCGCGCCGCGCGTTAGTCGTCGATCGCCGGTGTTTCGTAGGGCCTTCGTGCTTGACGCGGGAAAATATGAAGAAAATTGCGATTTTCGGTGGCACCGGCATGACGGGACTGTGCACCGTAGAAGCCGCTTTGAAACAAGGTGAGTGGAAGTATTGAAAACAAAATGAATACCAGACGCCGTTAACGCCCGCCCTTTGCAGATGCTCGACCTCACCCCCGAAACTATCGGAAATGATCGATTATGTTTGCTCGAATTCGCATAGATGCCCGTTATTATATATTTTATTTATCCTATTATGGTTATATGTGAGATTTAAAAACCATTTGTTCTAGAACGTCAGAAAAGCTACGTTAGCCTACATGAAAATTAATTTGTTTTTTGATCAGAGATTAAGACTATAGTGATAACCTAAGTTTGATTTACATTAGCTGTCACGTTTGGATCTGATTACAGTCTAGTCAATATTGGTACCGCATAATCCAACAGAATGGTACATACTAGAGGTTGTTGTTCAGACTATTGGATTATATGTTGTCGATGTTGACTAAACTAAGATTTTTAGTAAGGGATCAAGTATTAAGATTTTAGGCAGTAGGCCTTTGGTCATGCAGTTGAAAAGCAAAATTTAATAAAACAAAAATCAATATTACGTTTGATAGAGAAAACAATATCTTAATGACCTTCAATAATATTAAAGTGAATTGGAAAGAAGTTGATATTGTGTATCAAAGTATAAGTATTCAATTTCAGAATTGTCATATTTTTTAATATTATTTTTTTCTTTTTTATAAACATATGTTTTGTCAATTTAAAATTTCTGTCTTTTTAAGGTATAAACAGTTCTCTGAATGTAAAAAAATTATAATTTGTCGAGTAAATTTAGTGTAAAATATTTTTTTAAATATATATTATCGTTTCTTTTTTAATGATAAAAACGTAAATTATCTTTAGTTTGATAGAATTATTAACATTTTTTAGTATACACATACCATTTGGATATTTTTATTACGCTATTCAAAATCATATTTTGCATAATCTTTAGGCTGTAATTTTATAAGAAGTATATTATTTTATTTAACGATTAAGTGTTCAGTAATTTTTCTATGGAACATAATGATAGTCTTATAAAATGTTCTAGTAGAATTAAATTAAAACAATTATCAAACGTATATTTTAGTCATCATTATTAGAAATTGCTCTCTTATAGACAACTTTTAAACGTTCGAAATAATTTAAATTTAACATCTTCCCACGAAGTTTGGATTAATAAAATTTTAGAATATTCCATCTTATATTCACTAACTTATTTACTGAATTATTACAAAATAAATTCAGTGTTGAACTTGTTTGAATATTTTGTATGCCCTAAATTTATCAATAATAAATCTCGTCATACATTAAAATAACATTAGACAATGTATGAAAAACAGTGTACCCGCATAGTACTGGTACTTAATGTATTAAATAACTATTTATTTTTTCAATAATAGTTTTTTAGTTGGTGTAACGACATATATGTTAGGTATATTCAATGTTCAGAATGTAAATCTTAATTCTTTGTTTTATTTCCCTGCAGGTTTAGAAGTAAGAGCCTTGATGAGAGATCCCAGCCGTATGCCTGAAGAACTTCGGAAGCAAGTAGAAGTAATCACGGGTGATGTTTTGGTTGAAGAGGATGTTGACAAGGTTGTTGAGGGTAGAGATGCAATCGTTGTGACATTGGGGACCAGAAACGATCTTGGTATGGTAATTATTATTGATCTGAAATTGTATACATAGACTTTATTAATTGAATAAAAATGTAAAATATAATTCAATACCTACAAAATAATCGTTGTTCCAGCTCCAACCACAATAATGTCAGACGGATTGAAAAACATTCTGTCTTCAATGGTAAAAAACAACGTGAAGATTGTATCGGTGTGCCTGTCCAGTAATTATATTATTTTTACGGTATTTGTTTGCCATCATTATTTCAGTGTCACGCTAAATTTTCAGCCTTTTTATTTTATGAGAAGCCAAAAGTGCCAGTAATGTTTCATGGCATCAATGACGATCACGAACGTATGTTGTATTTGCTACAGGCATCCAAAGGTTTAGATTGGATTGCTGTAATGCCACCGCATATTGCGGGTACCCCGTCGAGCGATTATAGCGTAAACATTGGCTCAACACCGGGACGTGCCATATCAAAGTATGATCTGGGCAAATTTATGATCGAATCTTTGTCCAATCCTAAATATTACAAACAGAAATGTGGTTTGGCGACCAAAGTGTCTACTCCTTGAACTCGATGTAATTAGCGTACGAAAAAAACATATATCATCAAATGAAACTAGAGTATGTGGGGTGAAATTATGATTGTAATTGTACAATGTTTTGGATATGGTACAGAATAGACAATCCCTACCAAAGAATAACAACGATTCATCAAAGATGTCGGGCATTTAGACTATATTATAATATGTGTTTTTATTTGGTTTAAAAAAAAGGGTATTTATTAGAAAAATGATGTTGGTTTATTTGCCTTTCTTCTTCTTTTTGTATTGTCCCTTTCGATGTTGAAGTCTAGGCACATTTTCGGAAGGTATTTGAGTTGTCTGAGGTTTTGGTTGAGCCGCAATATTTTTTATATTGCTAAAAAAACCAAACAAACAAATATTAGTTATTTTTTAATACCATAATATTATTGGTTTGCTGTATATTATTATTTGTTGAAACGTAAATATATATAAAACCATAAATAAACCTTTTGTTAAAAAAAAATTGCTTTTCAAAAATTGAGTTTATTACATCAAGATGATTGATATATAGTAAATAATAATTTAGTTCAACAATGTGAAACATTGATTTCAAAATAGTATTTACTTTAATTGTTTTTTACTTTGATGAAAGTTATTAGTTTAGGCATTAAGGCAAATATAGTAGTAAAATTAAAAAATAATTTATAAGGGAACTTAATTTTCTAAAAAAGTTTGGTATTAGCAATCAGTTTTTACTAATTCAGTTGTACGGTATGAAATGACATATTTTATTAAAATCATGTTTATATTGTCGTTGCATTGAATTTATCATACGTAATTGTTATAGATTGCTAATTCATTAACAAAGAATCAAGTTATATAATTTATAAATATTTCATATTTTAAGTACAAGTAGTCAAATTTATGTATTTGTAATTGTTATTTAGAATTATTTTAAGCGTTTAATTATGATAATTGCTTATCATTAATGTTTAATGCAGACTGTTGTGTCATAATAATTATGTTAAATTTGTCAAACGCATTAACACACTGAATACATTTTTGGTCATAGTCAAAATGTTTTCTACTTACAACTGTTCACTGGACACATTGCTGGCACCTTGTGTTCCTTTTCCAATACCAGTTTCTTTGTTTCTTCTATCTTTCTTTTTACGGTAACCAGTACGTTCATGTCTGGGTAACCAACGTTCAGGATTAGGTGGTACATCTGGGTTAAAATTTTTGGGTAGTATGACTTTCCTTTTTTTCTTACGCTTCTTCTCCACTTCTACTTTGAATCTGTTTCAATTCAGTCACATATATTGTATAATCGATAAACACAGTTTTAACTGTTTAGGAAAAACAAGAACTCACCCAGCAGGATCTGGTTTTAATATGGATTTTTTAATTAATTTGGATCCCATCATCCAGTTAGTATTTTCAAGTAAATCTATGTCAGTATCTTGGAAGTCTAATGGCGGAAGTTGTTTGCTATACATTTGAGCTTTTTCTGGGTCAAACTAAAAGCAAACATTAAAAATGAATACATTATTCAACGAGTATAAGTGTAATTTATGTTTACATTAAAATATTGTATTTATTAAGTAGCGATTTCCTGGATTTCATTTATTTTATAAAAATTTATCAGATACTAAAACTATAAATTTATAACTAAATTAACCGTTATAGAAATATGTTGATTTAGTTATTCGTATCATATTTGAAATTATCTAAATCTGTAAATATCTAATTTTTTTACTTAAATATTTATAAATTAAATTCAGTACAATATTATACAAATAAACATATTTAGATGAGTTTTGATTTAGTTTAAAACTAATATTTAGTCTCTATATATATATATATATATAATGTTTTCATATTAAACGCCATAAATTTAATTCAATAATTAAAAATAACCTATAACGGCTGTCTGAATCCAAATTAAAAAAAAGTTCTGCATATTATATGCATGATTTATATTACATTATTTGACATTAAAACTTAATAAACGTAAAAAAATATTTATCATACGTGTGTGTAAGCGATGATAAGTTGTGCTAAGAACTTTTTGTTGGTAGGATTTAATTCAAGCAATCGTGACAAACGTTTAGCCGCTTCCTTGGGATCTTGTTCGCGTAAATGTAATTTGGCCAATTGTTTTAATAATATTGTTATTTTCAAATTATCTACCTACATTAATAATAAACAATTAAAAAATTGCATTGTATGTTGAAAAAAATTAAATTTTACCTCATTTTGACTGTACCAAGACAAAGTATCATTAAATAAGTCTGACGCAGCTTTAAAATTGTCAATATTTAAATATAGTGTAACAAGTGTGCTCACTATTCCAAGTTTGTACTTAAGTTCACCAAGATTATCCAATAGAGTAATGGCTTCATTAATATTGTTCTAAAATAATGTTTAAATATAAAAATCGTTTTTACCATATAATAAAAAATATACCAAAATTAATTTTCTTTTAATATTATATCTATATTATACCTGTATTAATAATAATTTCACAGCTACCAAGGTACAATTGAGCTTAGCGGTTGGTTGTTTTTGTTGATACACAAACTTTTTCAATATATCAATGGCTTCGGAAGTTTTGTTTTGACGCCATAATATTATTGTTTGCAATAGGGTAATATCCTCTATCAGATCTGGATATTTTTTTTCAATATTGTTGCATAATTGAGCACATTGGTCTAACTACAAAAAATAAATATAAATATACATTATTTGGAAAAGGGGAAGTCATATATATATTATAAATTATATATAATTGTTTCATTCAATACTTGGTTAGTGATCAATGCAAAACGACAATGGTTTAATGTAATTTTCTTCAACTGCCATGTATTTAATTTAAGTGTTAACTCATCAGATAGAGTTGACTTTAACTTCTTTTTGGAATCAAACACATTGTGCTCTCGGTTTAATACTACCAAATTATTCGAGGCAATAGCTAAGGACCCAATGTCCTTCGGTTTGTATTTTAATACTTCGGTATATTCCAACTGGGCTTCTTTTTCATAGCCTAATTTTTGTAAACAATAAGCACCTTGAACTCTAAAACAGAAAATAACACACACATTAAATCTAGAATACTAGAATTCTTTCTTAATTATTACACACAATACATACTAAAAATAATGAATAGAGGGCAAAAGCGACCTCATTAAGTCTGAGTTATTTAGGGGAGGTTGTTGGTATTTTGAATAATTACTGAAGCAATAGGGTTTAAAGAACATTCTTTATAAAATTATATTAGTTTTAATAATTTAAATGTAATGTATATTATATACAAAATCAAAGTAACTTCTTACTTTTTTGTACAAAGTTTAATTAATTTTATAGTAACAAGTGTGGGTTGTAATCATACTAAGTATCAATATATTTCATGAAAAACTTAATGTCTTATACAAAATGTATGATTATTTGGTCTTACATTAGATGGGGAAATATTGGTTAGTACTACAATTATATACATGTTTGTATATACATATATATGCATCCACGTGTAAACACATATGTATTATAAAATTATTATTAAACGAAAATACAAAATAAACAAAAATTACCTAACAGCTGTTAACTCTTCTTGAATTTCTTCTTCGGTAGCTTCTTCTTCTTCCAACGTATTTCTACATATTTTAGCAGTTTGATTGAGTAAATCCTGAGCTTTTTCAATTTCACCTCTTTCAATTAATACACACGCAATATTATACATAAATTCGTATGTATTATCATGTTTAATAGTTGGTATATCATATTTTTTCTATAAAATATATTAATTCTTATAACTAGAATATACCAACCAAATTTAAACAATAATAATAAACTACAAAACTTACATCTCCCAATTTAGATAGTTGCGAAATAACAGCTGTTAAATTTGTTTCTCTTTCATTTGTAAAACTATCTTTACTCTGTTTGATAATATCTCGATACATATCAAAACATTCATTGTACCTAAAATCATTAAACATAATATAATACAATTTAAATCATTTAATTAGCTCGTTATTAATAACTTAGTTTGATATTGACTTATTTAAAAGATTAGTTTGATAAATATTAAGATTTGGAATGTATGCTTCAGTAATGGATTAGAATTAGGTATATTGTGATACAAATTCAATACTATGTATTTAAAGCTTTATTGGAATAATGTGTAAATACACGTCTATTTCGTACAATTTTAAATGAGCGGAGTTCAGTTAAATAACAAAACATAGTAGATATAGTAAGTACATTAAGTGGAGTCTTTTTCACTAGCTATACTGATTTTAATGTTATTGAATGAAAACTAAACATCGAACATCATACTATTTGATTAAGTATTTATACAATTTATATGTATACATATTAAATATATATTTTTTAAGACAGGGACTTTTTTAAGATTTTAAGATACAGAAAAATGTAATTACTGAATGGACAAACATGAATTTTTGTTTCTCAGGCTTAATCAAGAGTTCAATCTAACTACATACAAATTAATTATAAGATATATTACCTTTCCAATTTATAAAGAATTTGTGCTTTTAACTCCTTGAAACCATTTGAGATGTTTGTTTCTTCATTAATTAACTGCAACGCTTCTTCAGTGTAATTCAAACGGTATAAACAATACGCTTTTTCAAACGTAAACGGACTACAATAGTTTTAAAATTAAAAAATATAAACAAAAAACGAAATAGGAGCTTATTTACTGAATAGTTTCATTCTTCAATATATAATTAAAGGCATCCTGAATTTGATTCAACTGAACTAAACTGACAACTTTTGATTGGATTAACGACAACTCTTCGGGAAACTGTGATATGTCTGGAATACAAATGAATGAAATATAATAAAACATTTGTCGGCGCAAATTCATTGTTGGGGAAAATACTCAAAGTACTCACGTTTTTCAACAAGTTTAATAATTCTTTTGTATTCTTCAGCCGAGGCTAATTTTTCAATATCCGAGAATACTGAATTCAAAATAGAGGTTTTGGACATGATTAATCAACGTAAAACTCAATTTACTAATTAAACATTAATAAATGGTGGTACGTTACGTTTTCGACACAAAGTTCACTTAACGAGTAATTAACGCTATTCATGTAAACGCGGGCGAAATGGAAGTACAGTAGACATTTACCTGATTAACAACGTAGATGTTCTATTATTTTCCATTATACAATCTGATACGCTTTCTACACGATACCATATACTTGATGACGTCTTATCATGTCACTAGATTTGGACGTTGTATACGTCAGCGACCGCGGTATATGAAATTATTGAACTCGTTTTCCCGGTTTTTTCAAACGTTAGTTACGTAATACAAAATTAATTTAAAATTATATTTCTGGATCACAATATACTTTTTGTATATTATTACGGTTTAGACACACGTATATTGTTGTACGAATTGTATTTCGGAGGTGATTATAAGCAATGTACGTTTAACGCATAGAGGATATGTGCATCACTGCGATTGGTATTTTCTTCCAGGAGCAAAAGTCTTACGAAAAATCGCGGTGGAATAAGTTCACTGCCGAAACCGCTTATTTTGTTTACGCTTATTGTGGCGATCGTGTTTTAGTATTTTTTTATTCTTTGTTCGGCCGTTGTTCGTCGAGTAACAATTTTCTTTACTTTCGCGTTACCGTCGTCAATTTTTTCGTTATTGAACAATATTTAAGAATTAACAGTTAATCGCTAAAATTATACAAATATTATGAAACGTATTTAAAAGTTTATTAGTAGTATAATAATAGTTTTAAAGTAAAACTTATTTAGAAGTTGAAATACATCTAAACAAGTTTAATCAAAATAATCATTGTTCAAAAAAATAATATTTGAAAATATATTACTGAATAACTAATAATCATATATTATTTGTTGTTGCTGTGTATTTATCACTCGATTACAATGGTTTACTTTTTCAAAAAAAAAAAAAATATGTCGTCATTATACAAAGTACAATATAAATTGTTTTTTCGTTTTTTCGATTTAATTTGGTTTTTGGCTTTTTATTTTCGTTTAATAACAGTTATTAAAAAGGTTTTCCAACATTGACTTCAACCAAGTAGATACTTATATGAGTTTAAGTATTCCTAAGCGATGAAAAATTGTACGCGATTAACACATTTTAATTTACGCACACAACATACTTTGTAAATTTATATTCGTGTTAACGCATTGGTTGTTAGATTCGAAATTTTTATCGTGATCGAAACTGGGTGTGGGTGATGGTGGGTGTATTTGTTTTCGCAATTCTTAAAAATCAGCCCAACTTACGTAATTAACTTAAACTAATTCAACTTCAACTGAACACGATTAGTTATGAGACTGTTTTATGGTGGAAAACGAACGACGTAATTGTTTGCTTCATTGGTATAATAATAGCCGTGTAAAATGCATTACGAAATTTCGCGCCCCTCAAGCGTTGTTTTCTTATAAGCGATTGTCGCATTTTTTGTTCGTTCCCCCGCTACGGAACAACAAGTATTCTGTCACTTAAAAGTAATCCGTGGAATGTTGATTAAGGAAGTGACGGTTGTGGCCAAGTATTAGCTCAGTTTCGGGTATACAATCTCCGTGGTCCTGTAAGTATTTAATCGATTTCTTCACTGGTCTGTTCGACAAGAGTATATATATATATACACGCGTGCGTGAGAGAGATAATATATGTTAAGTGTTAAACTTTGAGCGCAATTAAGAGAGGTGGTTTCTTTTTCTTTTCTCGTTATTTACACGCCGAGCGTGTTTAGACGAAGATATTCTCTTTACACACGAAAGCGTAGAAGCGCGAGAGAGAAGGAACATTCTCTGAGGAATTAAACGTATACGCACAATGTATAGTTTTACGTTTAGGTTGTATTACATAGTTTACTTTTGTTTCATTAGGTATACATAATATCTTAAAAAAATAAAACGAAAACATAAAACTGAAATTTAAAAAAAAACAAAAGATTACACGTACACGATGTATATAGTATATAATATAGTAATGCCATATAACTATTTATTTGTATTATAATATATATATATATATAAAATATATATTATATATTACATATAAGAGGCGTATGTGTAACGCGTGTCCGGAACATACACACATATATTATATACGATCATATAGTTTAATATGGTCTGAGAATTTATATTGTGTAATAATAATACATTATGACCAACTAACAATTTAGATTACACGTAATAATTATTATAAAGAATCGCTAACGAATAAATTGCATTAATTAATATAGATACCCCGGGCTAATTTTATACATTGTTTCTTGACGAAGAACAAAACAGAAAAAACCATAAACAAAACAAAAAGAAACTTGAACAAAAGTCGACGTGACGTAAACCAAGTTCCAAAAAAATGGATAGTAACAATAATAATAATAATAAGAAAAATTAACGTAAAAAATCCCACGATATGTACACATGGTTGATTAGTCGACTCAAGGTTTGCACATAATTCCTATAACTATAATATTTCGTAATAATATAACAACAAATTACGGTAGCGCAAAAAAGTTAATAAATAATTATTAGATCGTATAGTAAGCACTTTTCGTGTCCCCTATATAAAAAAAAGAGTAACAATATACGTGCGCTAATGGGTGGTCAAACGAAAACGGTACATTTGATGAGGGGAAAAACAAAATTAAAATAGCGTATATATTATGTATATATAATTATTGCATGCATCATTATTTTGTGTAGTAAAAAACGAAAGAGTCTAGTCAGTCTTGTTAAAAAAAATGAAAAAAATGAATAATAATAGTACCTAAAAATTGTAAAACTTAATTATTTTGCGTTTATCGAAATAAAACATATTTGAAAATCGTAACATATACTCAAACGATATAAATGTATGATGTACCTAATAATAGTATAAAGCCCAGGGCATAACTTTGATTGAACTATTATTATATTATTATGCGTATGACTATGAATATACTATATATATATGTGTATATATATATAATTAATTATTGTTAATATTATCCTAGCACACTCGAAAAACTGTTCTACTATTAAAAAAACTCATCAAATTAAATTAAACATAAAATACTAGCAGTAGTTATTAGATTTTTTTCCGTACATAGATATACACACCCGCACAGAAAAAAAAATCACTGAATCTTAAACTTATTTAGCTTAAAAATGAAAAAAAATTGTAACACACTGTGTATATGTAGTAAAAATGTTTTTTTAACAGAAATCTTATCCATAGTCTATAAATATTATAGTATGTATTATTATTATTATTATTATTAGTAGTAGTAGTAGTATTACGTAGTAGTAAGTGAAAAAATTGAATAAAAAATAATATTAGCGTTATTATAAATCTACAATGCCATTTTTGTGGGTGTTTTAAAAACAAAACACGTTTTTATTTTCAAAAAAGTATCACACCGCGCCGTACGTATTTCATATACGTTTGTGCGCTTGCGTGTATGTCTATTGTATTGGTAGAATCTAAAAAGTGTATAAAACACTTATCCCCTGTATATGTGTGTGTGTATACGTGTCTTACTGTTTGAGTATGTGTATTTGATATATTTATATATGTCATATGTCTGCGGCTATGTATATAACTGTATATCAGCGTACTCGGGGATTATTGCGATTTGTATTTTTGTACATAATAGTTTTCGGTATATATTTCGACTGCGGGTCATGTGTGTGTGTGTGTGTATGCCTCTCCCCCGCTATGGAAAAAAGAGAAAGATAAACATATAGGTTTTGTGTAGTCTGCGAGTAACAAAAATATGACGAACAAATAAAATTTGAAAATTCGCCTAATTTTTTTTACTGATTGTTTGCTTAGTAGTTATCTACTGTTTATACGAAATATTTCATACAACGTGGTCTATGAATATTATTGTTGCGAACGCCTGTGTATGTGTAAGTATATGTGTATAACATGTATATTTTAACGGAAATATCTTTACGTTTTTATATATGTGTATAATGTATATACCTATTGTCGTATAGATGTATATCCGATTGATATTGTCTGTATGTTGGTTGGTCTATCTGTGTGTGTGTGTGTATATGTGCGTGTGTGTGTTTTTGTAATATCTTTTTCTAATACATTAGAATAAATATATTCGTATAATTCTAATACATTATCGGTCGTAGTTATAATATAATGCGTCTTCTGTGTGTCTGTTCATAAAATATTAAGATTTTCTCGTATATTCGGAGTGTGTGAAAAACAAAATACACTAATGTGTTGACAAACAGAAATTCTGTAAAAAAGAAACAAAATAATAAAAGAAAATATGAATCGAAGTAACGTATTATATATTAATACAATATATTAGTATATTTAGTATATTGCATAATATACTTATTAACTGAGCGAAAACCAAAAGGAAAGTTAATACAAAGTTTTGTTTATTCTGTGTGTATACGCAACGGTGTTCTTCGAGTGCGGTTCGTATATATATATATATATAAATATATATATATATATGTGCGTGTGTGTATGTATATGTTTGTATATTTATTTACGTAAATATATATGTGTTGTGTAAGTATACATGGTCTGTATAATGTTAATGTGCAATAGCTGTCCGTCTGTAAACTGATTATTTTATCTTTAAAAAATGTATTTTTTTGTTTCTTGGGCTGAGGTACCGCGTATGAAAGGACAGGGAAAAATGAAAAACGATGCCACGAATAAATAATTATGATAATGATGAATGAGAAAAATAATAAAATGACAAAATAATTTTGTTATATAAATGAACTAGTATATATATATATATATATATGATCCTTTTTTAAAAATTTATTTGACTAGGAGAAACTCACCACACCAAAAAAGTAAATAAAATAAAATAAACTAAAAAATAGAAATTACGCTAAATAAATAATAATAATCGGGTTAAAGTGAGATCACGTGAGTTGGGAAAGAGAGGAAAATGGAAACGCCATCGGTCATAGGAACCGATGGGAATTTTTGTTTTTTTGTTTACTATTCATGTGCTATAAAATTGTGAAATAACAATATAGTCTAACCTAAACATTGATGTAAAAAAAAATAATATATATAATATATAATAATAGATAATAATAATAATAATAATAATAATAATAATAAATGGGTACCCCGTGTGTATAGAATGTAGTTTTTAACAATCAATTAATATATATAAATATGTTGTGTACATTTAACTGACCCCATCGCTGGGACAATAATATCTCTACTATACATTTGTAAATTTTTTTTTATAAATAAAAATCGGTGGGTCTCTTGTTCCCTATATACATTAGACTTTTCCATATACATATATATATTTTTTTTCAATAAATAAATAAATAAATAAATAAATAAATAAATGTATATATATATATATATATATATATATATATAAGCGATTACAATTGTTTTTATTTTTAAATTATATAAAAATAAAATAAGTAAAGATAAATTTTAAATATTTTTGTACAACGTAGTTTTTTTTCACATATCCTTTGTACAAATAAGAGACCGCTCCTTCTTAATTTTATAAAAATATTTGGAAACCGACCAAAGTAAAACATCGAATGTTATAAAATTTGTCTTCAAAATGACTGTACACAACAATGCATATAGAATATAATATAACCCATCACGAAAAATCAAACTCATTATTTTGAGCGTTTTTCTTTATCCTTTTTCGTTTTTCTAAATAAAAACGATAATAATTATATATAAAAAAAAAACACAGTTTACAGACGTAGATGCCGAAAACGATGGTGTACATATAGTATAATATATATATATACATTGTTTATTCGAGCTGTTCGAGAAAGTTCGGAGACCTAAAGTACTCCGGGACGGTATCGTCCATGCGAGAAATCACTTTGTATATGGATTTTTTCCATGATTGTTCCGTGTCTTTGCCGTTTTGAATGGCCACGAAAAATTCGCGTAACGTCTGTTGGACTACGTACTCAAAATTGCTTGGAGCCTAGAAAAAAAATATCGATCATTTTTCGAAAAATATTTCATTATAACAATATTTGTATATCGTGTATTCCATTAGCGTGTTTAGCTTTTTCTATTAGGGGTATGGGTATTTGTGGATCAATGACAGTTCGTCGTGTTTTACGATTAATTTCTAAAAGATCTGTATAGATCAATAGCGTTATATACTCATTATGAAATCACTCGACGTTTATAATCATGTTTGTTACTAATGAATTATTAACGAAAGGCAATTTGAAAAAATTAGATTTTTAGCGGAGGGGATGTTTTTGTTGACCTTCCATGGAAAACTTTTTCTAATTTGAATTGTATCATTTTTAAGTATGGTCGTATACATTTACGATTAATATTAATTATGTGTTGAATACCTATAGGCAATAGAAATATGTATACGTATATATATATATATATATATAAAAACAAAAACACAATTTTACGTAAATAGTAATAAATAATAAATAATATTCATCTATAAATGGTAAATTTTTAATAATTATTTTTCAATAGGTAACGAAACGTTGTTCCTAACAGTTTCGTTTCGGTTTAGAATTACGTTTTTGTTCCCGAAGAAATTTTAAATTAAGCATGATAATGTTTCGTTCGAGTCGTTTACGGTACGTTGTATTTTTTTTTCTAAAGAATATCGTGAAAAAGTAGTAAAAGGAATTCGCCCGGGCACGCCAATTGAAACGGCGCGAAGATTCTGCGAGTTTTTAATCGGGAGACATTGCAAAACGAGATTAAAAAAACAAAATTCGTCATCGACGGTCGGTGGATGGAGCGGTTGCGTGTAGGGGGGATTTGTCGTACTCACCTCGATGTGATTGTTACGGTTGTAGTGCAGATTGAGAACCCTGTATATTTCACTGTCCTTGTTTACGTGTATGTCTTCGGATCTTTGCAGACCCTCGCTGATGGCTTGTCTCGCGTACTTTTCCATTTGGATGTAGTAGAATTCTCTGCGTATAAAACGAAAAACGAAACGGTGAAGAATCGATGACAGATTTACTTAATAATTATCACGCACGTTCATGCCACAACAGTTTCGAGCACCTCGAAAAAAGCGTTATTAGCTCGTTCGAGAAGATCGTAATATAAATCTTTTTCTATATATATATACGAGCGATGTTAAAAAAGTAAGGTTTCCCACTACTCTGTGGAATTGGTTGGAATAGTTTTGCCTAGACGGGTACAGTTTTGTTTCGTCACTACAATTTTATCTAGTCGCGCAAACCGTGATGAATACGATTCCCGTTCTTGAGTTACGCTAGATTTTAGACATTGCTGCGGATCATGAAGTACGCGTCGTTATTCATTTTTTAAACTACGAAGAAACTGCTCCCCCACCCCAAATTGAAATTTTTTGACAAATTATTATCGAAGTTTATGGACTAGTAACGAGTGTTTAATACGTTCTGGCCGGGTGGTGCCGTGAATTTCGTGCCGGCTAGATATGCATTTAAGAGGCGAATACAACCAAACGAAAGTACGGCTAATCGAGGCCGTTTGTTTTTCACCTAGCTCTTTTAGTTTTTGATAGAAATCGAACCTTACATTTTGAACGGCCCTCGCGCTTACGACGTATTTACTCGGATTTGTACGAATCACGATACACTCTTGTAACGGTATTCACGGAACTCGGTGGATCGAATCAATTCGAGTGTGGTGTATTATTTGTACACGCAAAACAACCTCGTAATAGTATTACAGTCACTTTAACGTACGTAATATTTTATATAGTTACGCGATGCGCTTTTCCAAAACGCACTCGATACCTAACGCGAATCGCGCGATAGAGTATACGAAGAAGTGGTGTATGTGTGTGTGTGTGTGTGTGTGTGTGTGTGTGTGTGTGGGTGCGCGTGCGCGCGAAGAATAGCCATCGCGAAGACTGGTGTGTGTACTGAGCGCGTTTGCAAACGTCCGTGCGAGCGCGATATTGCGGTGTACCTGCCGCCGCGTACGGCATATATTGTAAGTGCGCGATACACACGCGGGTATTTATATACTCGAAGGACCGATGACGATGAAAAGCCAATCATTTCTATGGATCTCGCGTATATTATTGTATGTTATGCGCGCGCGATACTTAATACGTAAATATTCGCCGTTTCCGCATGGTATACCCTTTTTTCACCTCGTATATTGTATTATATCGGAAAATTTCCCGAGCGTGATGTACAGTAATAGTAGTAGTAGTATGTTATGTACCTTTTGACCCGATGGGAAGGGTTTTTATTTTATTTTCATTCATTCGCTCGTAAATTGGGCATAGGTATACGATGTACAATTTGTTTCGCGTTTTCCCCTCTAGTTTTTTTTTTAAATAACACTACTACTGCTACTACTATTACCACTACTGGTATTACTACTACTACTACTACTACTACTACTACTACTACTACTACTACTACTACTACTACTAATACTACTACTGCTGCTGCTGTTGTTTTATAAGAAACGGTGAAAAACACGCGGTGGTCGGGGGTGGGTTATTTATATACAGAGTAACGGGTTCGTTTTGCGTTAATTAGACGGTAACGGGCGCGTTACGACACGATGAAAAGAAAATGTTAAATAATTTCTGCCTACCTCTCCCCGGCCCGGCACGGATTAAGAGGATCGGAAACGAGACGATTGTGGGTATTTTTAACGCGGTTCATTTTTTTATATACTTTTTAGCCGACTGACAAATTCCTCCTATTTCAATAAACATACGCGCGCGCGCTGTACAACATAACGTACCTTGGAAAATCCGTAATACCTAAAGTGTATATACTCTCTCACACACACACACACACACACACACACACACACACACACACACACACACACACACACACACACACACACACACACACACACACACACACACACACACACACAC